>PVJS01010520.1:27951-47923 GCA_004027185.1 Glis glis | reverse complement strand
CACACACACACACACACACACACACACACACAATTATCCATGTTAGAGTAACTTGGAGCTATAAAAAGTATGTTTTCTAACTATTATTAAAGAAACATTACATATTCCTCTTTTTTTAACCTAGTATCTACCTAACATCTGTGAGAGAACAATTCAGATGTGGCTATTACCATCAATGGCAAAAGAAATATGGGAGATGAAATACCACTATAATTAAAGGGCAATGCATAAAGAAAATGTGAACCAGGTCTTTGGACCATTCTAATGGATATGACTGGAAGGAAATAAAATAATAGATTTGAGACCAACTTTCAAGTACCCTCAACATTTAGCTGCCTTACATGACGGTAATTATCAAGCTATATCTTGTAGCCAAATAGCTTCCAAGAAGTCTTTAAATTATTTGGATGACAACTTTATGATCCCCAAAGCAGAAACTTCAGCCATATGAATATCTACTTTAGGTTGACTGCCTAGTGACAAGAAGGGACTGATGGAGGGCAGGAAAGATGAAGGAGATGAGGGGTATGGGATCACTAGGATATCAAGCCCTGGGCCAAATTGGTAACTGTGTTAACTGTATATATACTATTTTTAGAATTGATCCTCACTGAAAATAAACTCATAGCTGCTTTCTTAGAAGCTATTGTGTGTTTCATTTGGTATAACTGAAAGTTCCATATGTATTTAGGAAAAGTGACTTTGTGTGTGGGTATGACACTGGGGATGGAGCCCAGGGCATTCTACCTTCACCTACAACCCTAGCCTTTTAAATATTTTGTTTTAAAACAGGGTCTTGCTAGGTTGTTAAGAGCCTTACTAATTTGCTGAGGCTGGTCTTAGACCTGCAATCCTCCTGTCTCGGCCTCCCAATTACTGGGATTATAGGCATGTGCCACCACTCCTGGTGGGAAAACGCCTTTTAATCCACCTATATTTTAAAGCAACTAGCATGTGAATAGATGGGGTAGTGTAAAAGATGATGGCACATTTCTTAAAGCTTATAATCTATAACCAAAAATTAACTGCATAGAAATATTAGAGTAGAAGTAGGTATTCTTTAATAAAACTCTGAGTGTAGGTATTCAGAGGTAGAAATATGGAATATGAATCAAATAGCTATGGGCAAGAGGTAGTACAACTTTTGATGTCAATTAAAAAAGGTAAAATGAGAGATGATTAAAGTGGGCACTTTCAAGCCGGGCGTAGTGGAGCATGCTTTTAATCCTAGTACTTGGGAAGCTGAGACAGGAGGATCTCAGGTTCTTAGCCAGCCTCAACAACTTAGGGAAGCCCTCCACAACTTAGTGAGACCCTGTTTCAGAATAAAAGATAAAATAGGGCTGGGGTGTAACTCAGAGGTAGAATGTCCATGGGTTCCATTCCCAGTATCACACACACACACACACACACACACACACACACAGAGAATGAGCACTTTTATACTGTTTTCAAAACATCTTCTCAGATATAAAGAATTGAATAACAAATACATAACTGACAATTAGGTGGAAACATCTAGAAATACATAATCAATAAATTGTACTGAAGTTATATAAAATAAAAGTAAAATTACTTTATGAAGGCATTTTTAGGGAAAATAACCTATTGTCCAAGAAAACCCAAATCTCAGACACTATTTACAACTGTAAATAGTGAGGTATATGAAGCAAATAGTTATTGATTAATTTTTTTACCACACATATGAGCTCGCAATGCACACATTATCTTGTCAGGCACTGACTAGCTGCTCTTTATTTTTTTTTAATTTTTATTTATTTTTATTTATTTATTTATTTTGCGGTACCGGGGATTGAACTCAGGGGCGTTCTACCTCTGTGCTACACCCCCAGCCCTATTTTTTTATACTTTATTTTGAAACCGGGTCTCATGAAGTTGCGGAGGGCCTCACTAGGTAGAGAGAGAGAGACAGGGAGAGAGAGAGAGAGAGAGAGAGAGAGAGAGAGCAAGAGCGCGAGAGCTGATGCTGGCCGCGAACCCGGATCCTCCGGTCTCTGCCTCCCAAAGTACTGGGATTACAAGCGTGCGCCACCACGCCCGGCTCTAGCTGCTCTTTAAAAGCTTATGATATAAAGTGTTCATTCAGGTTTTTAAAAGTATAAGAATTGAGGGAATTACATATGGTTGACATGCCAAAGGACTGAAACAAAAATAAGTTAGCTATCAGGAGAAAAAGGACAAAATTGCTTTGAGCTTTTATTTGCCAGACAAGAATTCACTATGAAAAAGTTTTGAGATAGGCCTTGGTGGACAATTAGTATTAAAACAACTCAAGGGAGAATGTTTGCTGGAAAGGTATTTTATATTGGCAACTTGTGAGATTCTATAACATAGGAGTTCAGCTCCACATTTCTGATCCACCAGATATTAAATATCACAATGTGAGTTTGTCATAACACAAAATTCCATGTAGCTATTCAGAAAAGTTGAATCATATTGATGTAATGCCCTTAGATTTAACTGTTACTACTACATACTCCAGGTCTCATGGCTGAACTTTTAATGCAGCCCCATCAGAATTTACATGTATTAGGACTAGTTTGATGATTAAGGGAAATACTGTCACCTCAACATCTATGATCAATGTGACAGATTTGAGGTGGTTAATGTATTAGAAAGTTGCATTAAATTGTATTGTGAAGCATGCTACCTTAAAATTAATGTCTCCTTTCTTGATTTTTTTTCAGGTTTTGAAACATTTTTCCCCTTGAATGACTTGGTTAACAAAGATAAACACAGCCAGGCTTAGTGGCACACAACTGTAATCCCAGTACTTGGAAGGCTGAGACAGGAGGATTATAGGTTCAAGGACAGCCTCAGCAATGTAGTAAGACTCACAGCAACCTAGTGAGACCCTACTTCAAAAATCAAAAATGGCTGGAGATGTAGCTTGGAGGTCAAATACCCTGAGCTCAATCTGTAGACAAAAACAAACACTTCCACTTTTCATTCTCTACTTGCTCTGGGTGTAAAGCAATTACCTTCTGCAATCCAATCAGCACAGGACTTCACAAAAGTAGTTTCTAAATAAGTATCTGTTATGTGAATAAATCTCATTTGAAGCCAGTGCCTTTCCTCTAAATTGATGCATTCCCCCATACTCATGAATCGAGTACATGAGTAAGTGAAGAAAGCTAAGAAGTTAAATAGTGTATGAGTTCTCCCTGACATAGGTCTTCCTCTTTTAATCAAGGACATTTTATTTCATGGCAAAATCATTAGGAATTTAGCAGTCACAAGCACTTCTATGTCTAGATCACAGATTGAGGAGACACTGAGGAATATCTGCTAAATACAGTTTTCCTCCAAATGATTGAAAATATATAAAATTTGATCAATTAAAATTTATCAGTAGAGGATAAATTAGGAAGGGAGGGCTTTCTTTGAAAGAGGAAGTATAAAATACCAATGAAAGGGAGTCATGGGATAGTTATGGAGGGAAACCAGAGCCTAAGACATGCTTAGTAAGTACTGCTGTAGAGGTTGAGATCTGCCTAGAAGGTGTCATGGCAGACATGGTGATAACTAGGAAGAGAGGGCAGATAGAGGCACCTGACAAGTTATTTAGGTGCGATATCTCAGAGAAGCAACTTGGCTGGTCAAACTCTGAGAATTCTCCCAGTCTGAGGCTTTAAAGGGATTTACATCCAGGTGGGACAGTAAATATAAAATCTTGAGTGAAGAGAAAGGCAATTCTGGGTGATTGGTGATGTGATGTCTAGGTGGAGTGGAAAGCATTCATGCTTGGAATACCCACTAGGGAGGAACCCAACTTATTGGACCATTTCACCATTATATTTGATATATCACTTTCTCTAGTACTTGGATTTTTTCCCATACAGCAGTGGCAATAGCTACCAACTTCTACTAAGTAGGTTGAACAATTAGGTGTGGCACTTTCCACCCAGATCCATTTTAGGCTCTCTGTATCTTCCCTAGTGTCCCCAGAAGCTGGTCAAAGTAGATTGGACAACCTGGTCTTCCCTGTCTACTGGATTCTTGTCCGATTGTTCCATTGGAAGAAACCAGTGAGAAAGCAGAGGAATGAAAGAGAGAGAGAGAGAGAGAGAGAGAGAGAGAGAGAAAGAGAGAGAGAGAGAGAGAGAGAGGAGAGCGAGCTTAGAGTGTTTATGTCTCCTTAATTTTTTTCCCTCTGTTTTCTTAATCCCTGACTGTTGGGGGTTATATTCCTCTAAGACTCCTGTGGATGATGGCTCTTCAGTTTCACCAGTTTTTAGTAACCAGGATTTCTCCCCTTAATTCTACAGACCTAGATAGATCTCCACTTCCTCTAGTATTTGGTGGCCTCCCCATTTCTTGGGGTTATTCTAACCTTGCTTACACTTCTGAAAATTGTTTCTTTGAAATATACTATCTCAGTTGGGTGTGATGGTGCACGCCTGTAATCCTAGTACTTGTGAGACTGAGAGAAGGATTGCAGGTTCGAGGCCAGCCTCAGCAACTTAGAGAGACCTGCCTCAAAATAAAAAATAAAATAGGGCTGAGGGTGTAGCTCAGAGGTAGAATGCCCCTGGGCTTAATTCCCAGTATGACAAAAATGAAATAAGCCATCTCTTCCCAACAAGGGCCCTGACCAATACAATTATTGGTTCCAGTTATACTACCATACACTATACTCCAAAAGATGATATTCTGGGATAAAGCTGTTCATATTTTTGAACAATGTACATAATCTATCTGAGGGTATTGATAATCCACAATTACAGTTATTAGAATTATCACTAGTGATGATATGGAGTAAATTGTAGGTGTAGTGTCAGTTAAAGGAAGATTGAATGGTCAAGACACTTAATTGCTATGTGATAATGGTGAATATATAGGATGGGATTGTGGGGCAACTATTTCAACTTTACTAAAAAGCCTACGAAGCTAGAATTTTAAAAGAAGGTTAAAGATGTAACCTCATAATTCAAGGCGTAAACAAATAAGAAGAAGATGTGGCTTTATAATCCCTTTTCTTTTTAGTTACTGAGAGGGCATCGATGAAGATCCGACACAAAGTTCGAATGCACACATTTTAGAGTGTATACCATACCAGGCTCCTATTGCAAAGTGAGGGTACTGACTGGGAAAGACTGTGATCTGAAATCTTGAATGGAGACAGTTGGACAGACAATAATAAATATGAGAATTTGGAATCCTCACATCCCCCTGGAAGAAAGTCTTCTCAAAATCTGAGTGATTCGATCTTCCTTTGGAGGTAAAAGGGATATTTAAGAAATAAATTGGTGAAATCCTTGGAAGCAGCTGACTCACACCTGGATGACTTTTCTTCTCCCTGCCCTACTATACTTCCTACAATGGCTCTAGTACTGTAACAAGGTAAATTCCAAACACAGAAGTAAAATAAGGTTCTATAAAGAGATAATATAAGCTGGGCGTGGTGGCGCATGCTTGTAATCCCAGTACTTTGGGAGGCGGAGACCGGAGGATCGGGGTTCGCGGCCAGCCTCAGTGCTCTCTCTCTCTCTCTCTCTCTCTCTCTCTCTCTCTACTTAGTGAGGCCCTCTGCAGCCTCGTGAGACCCGGTTTCAAAATAAAGTAAAAAAAAATAGGGCCGGGGGTGTAGCGCGGAGGTAGAACGCCCCTGGGTTCAATCCCTGGTACCGCAAAAAAAAAAAAAAGAGATAATATATGCACCCAAAGAGTTGTAGAATCTTGCCAACTTGAATTCCAGAGGCAAAGATCAGGTCAATCTATTCAGAGGGTGGCACATTCTTATAATTCCATATTCACTATATTAGCTCAAGCATCTGAGAGTGCTGCTTCCTGCTGCTAAGTTCATAATTTACAATCTGGATCTAGTAATGGTCCATTGCCATTAAAGTTGAGGTTTGGGGCTTGAGGTATATAGAGAGGTCTGAAGACTTGAGGAGATGGATGTTGTTGGAATGCACTTTGCCATCTCTCCTTTGTGGTGATATTGCCAGTCAATCATTTGATGATTCTAAATTGTGCTATCATATTTTTATTTGACATTTCCTGCTGGAGTATGTATGAATCCGGAAGGGTCTTGAAGGGAAACAAAAGTATACATCCCAAAAGAATGATAGTGAAGAGAAGCTAATGAGACATTTACAGGCATGTGGGGAGAGTTAAAGGAAGCCAGAAAAGGATGGCCAGAAGTCAGCAATCATAGGAAAGAATGACTACACTGAGCCTGAAAAGTCATCAGGAGAAAATGGTTTGGCTGGTTTCTGCAGACAAAGGAAGTCAAGGGGACCAGTCAGGAGCTGTGGCCATAGAGACATGCAGGCAAGGCCAAGCAGACAGGAGGGAGCAGGAAAATAGATACTATTCCCATTCCCCATGTACATGCTGACCTGCTGCCAATACCCGCCCCCCATTTGGCAAACCTAAATAGAAGCTGGGGCCCAGGGATGCTGAGTGGCTAGGACCATAGAGGGGAGCTTCCAAAGGCAGGCAGTCATACAGAAAAAGGTAAAAACTGTACTAGAAGAATAACCAGAACTAGGAGAATAACCATCCCTTTTCTCATTAAGATCTTGAGATGTTTTTAGAAGTTAAGGTCACTCCTGCCATGCTTTCTGATGACAATTTAAAAACAATTTTCAACTTAGTTTTTTGTTACAATAAAAAATAAATAGGCCTTCTTTTCTGAATCTAGCTGATTTCATCTAGCATGATACTCTCCAGTTCCATCCATTTTTCTGCAAATGACTTATTGTTCTTCTTGAAGGCTGAGTAAAACTCCATTGTGTGTGTATACCACATTCTCTTTATCCATGTGTTTTCTCTCATATGAGGAAACTAGAGAGATAAAAGGAAAGAGAAGGGATCTTATGGAAATAAGGAGAGAGACCAGTAGAGTAGTGGAAATGGATTTGGGGAGGAAGGATAAAAAGGAAAGGGGAGGTATGGGGAAGGAAACAGACCAAATAATCCTATATACACTCTCATGTATAATTACATGTCCCAATAACTATCATAAGAATATATACACCTGAAATTAAAAGACTACACATCTGTAATCACATACAAACACACCCCAAATACAAATACAGGCACACCTTTAAAAATAAATAATATTTATTATGGGGAAAACAAAAATGATAATTGCAAACTATTCATAATTAATGATGTGAGTCTTACATATTAAGACTTGTAGGAAGCAGGTAAAAGGAACTCTGAAGAAAATTTAAAGACTTAAATTAACTTACTGGAAAGAAAATTATGAAATCAGGGAAAATAAAAATGTCATTATTTTCAGATAATGTGTTTATTTTCCTGAGAAAGAAATAAAACTAATTAGCTATAACTATTATTTTAAGAAAGTACAGCAATGTTTATATATATGATAAACTTTAAATACTAGTAAAAATTTAACAACACTAACAATAATCAATCAGAAAATGTAAGTAAAAAGTGAAGTAGAATTCACAGTAGCAATAAAAACTCTAATGTATCTAAGAATTAAACTCAACAAAAAATAATAAGGCTGCTTATAAAAAAGTTTAGAATGTGAAGAAAGTACACAGAAGATAATTTGAATACATGAAAAGCCCATATTCTCAGATAGGATGATTAAATATTATATGTATGCAAATTATTTCTCAATTTAGTCTATAATTAGTTAGGTTTATTGTTTATCTTAGTAAATGTAATATAAAATTTACAGGGAATGATAAAGTCCAGGGAGAACTAAGTGAATGTATAAAATACAACTAAAGTTTGTGGGAAGGAGTATATATTCATATGAGAATTCAAGATATAATATAGTTATAAATAAAATGATAAAACAAAGCAACATGGTTTTCTTTTAAGGACTAAAATAAATGGACCAATGAAACACCAAGAGTAACACAGATACTTACTCACTTATTTGAGAGCATCATAGACAATGAAAGTGGTTCCACATATCAATAGGGGAAAACAAATTCTCAGATTATTTTGAAAAATTGATTTATCATATGTATTATAACAAACTGGATCACTACATATAGAAGATGGATTCTAGTTTAAAATTCTACATATAAAATAAATGTATTAAGGCATTAGAAACATGTAGGAGTACAATGTCTCTGTGATGTATGGTTGATAGAGACTTCAAAAATAAAAAAATGTAAAAGCACAAACCACCAGGGATGGAAAGATACAGCAATATAGATAAAGGATAATATGTTATGATAACGCAGAGTTTATTCTAGGAATATAATGTTGGCTTAACATTCAAAAATCAAACAACATAATTCAACATTAATGGAACAAAAGATAAAAAAATGTGATCCTCTTAATAGAAACAGAAAAATATTTGACAAACTTCAACACATATTCATGTTAAAAAGAAACTCAGAAAACTAGGATTAGAAAGGAGCTTCCTGAGTCTGAAAGATCTATAGTTAACATCATATTTAATGGTGAAGAACTGAAAGGTCCACTCCTTAGGATAGGAAAGAAGGAAAGTATGTCTTCTCTCATTACCTGATTTTTACTTTGCAAAGAACACAATAATCAGTGAAATAAATCATGCCAAGGAAATAAAGATCATAAAGGAAGAAGTAAAGCTGTCTTTAGTCACAGATATGATTGTTCATGCAGAAAAGCCTAAGGAGCATACCAAAACCTAATAAGGTAATTTAACCAGTCTCAGGATACCAAGTCAATGTAAAAATCAACTGGATTTCTCTTATTTGTGTAATGAGCTATTAGAAAATGAAATTGATAAGGACTGTTTACTATACCACTAAAACAATGAATAATTAAGAATAAGTTTAATAAAATGTGTATAAAACCAATAAACTAAGAAATAGGGCAGCATTGCAAAAATTTATTGCAGGATTAAAAAAAATGTTCTTAGATCCAAAGACTCAATACTGTTAAGATGTACATTCTCCCCAGATCTGTGTGTAGGTTTCTCACAAGTGTAATCAGTATCTCAACAAGATTTTTGTATAAATTCACAAACTGATGCTGAAATGTATGGGCATGTGCAAGGAACTTATAATAACCAAATTAACCTTTAGAAAAAGAAGAAAACTGGAAGACTTATACTACCTGATTTTATATTTATCATAAAGCTACATTAATTAAGAGTTGCTTTTTGTTTAAGGACTAATGTATAGATTAATGGACTGGAATAGAGTCTGGAAATACACATATTTAGATGCATATACACAAATACTATAAAAACATATATTTGCATAAATATTTGCACATTTCCAGATTCTATAATGTGATATATGTGAACATGTGTGTAAAATAAATCTGTGTGGTAAAATAAAAAAGAAATGAGTGTGTGAGCATGTGTGTAAAATAATCTTTGTGGTAAAATAAAAAAGAAATGATTAATTTGATGAAATCAAATTGTTTCTGTTCAAGGATAAACACCATATGCAAAAATAAAGAACAATGGGGAAGACATTTATAATTTGAAAGTAGCCATGGATTAATAGGTGGGATATGCAAAGAACTCCTGAAAATCAATTATAAAGAGTCCTCAATTTAAATATAAAATGCACAAAAAAACAACAGGATATATATAAAACAGGTAATAGAAAAGACTGGCATATAAAAAGTATTCAAATTCATTGGAAGACAAAGCATGAGATATCATTCTGCACCTAGTAGAGTCAACAGAAATTATGAAAGATGGATAATCCTAAATACAGCAATGAATGATGTGGGCATGCAGGAACCCTCCTGCCAGTTTATTGAGCAAGGAGATGTTACAACTATGCTGGAGAGCAATTTCTGGTCCACAGGGCATGCATGTGGCCTTCATAGACCCAGAGAGGTAAATTATACTCACCTGCTAAGACTATGACTTTTCCCACATTCCCTTATATGTTACTGGTGGGTTTTTCTCAAAGCCACGTATAGGAAGAGTAAAAAACCTTAATTTTTCTGTCCATTTGACTATCATACAACCATTAAATATTGTCTTTTTCTATCTCCTTTATTGCTTCTTGTCTTGAATTCAAACCTGTTTACCTTTAAGAATAGATACATGCTACCTTATGCTTGTATTAGTCTATTTTGCTTTTGTCTATATTTTATTCCCATTAATCCTAAGCCACTTAGTTGCCAGTGTTTCTTTTTCATTCAACAGGGGTCAGGGCTTATCTCATGATCCATAACAGTGGTTTTTTATTTTATTTTATTTTTCTACCAATGGGTGTGTTTAATCTACTTTGGTGTTTACTTTTATTGGGAATAACTGATCCATTTGGCCATTGACTTGTCCTTTACCTTATAGTACATTTTTTTGTGTGTGTGGTGGGGTACAGGGGTTTGAATTCAGAAGCATTCTATCTCTGAGTTCTCCAAGCTACATCACTAGCCCTTTTTAATTTTTTTGAAACAGGGTCTTGCTTAATTGCTGAGAGTCTTGTTAAATTGCTCATATCTTCCCAACCCCATTCTTGGAAACACCATTGTACTCTTTGCTTCTGTGAGTTGGACATCTTAGATGCCACATATAGGTAAAATCATGTGGAATCTGTATTTCTGTGCCTGGCTTATTTTAATTAACATAATGTCCTCGTGCCTGGCTTATTTTAATTAACATAATGTCCTCCAGGTTCATTTAGGTAACCAATGAGAGCGTTGCTGGTCTTGAACCTGGGTTCTTCCAGTATCTGCTTCCCAAGCACTGGGGTTACAGGCATGCATCACCATGACCATCTTATAATACTTATTTTAACAGCTATACTTTTGTTTTCATTTAGTCTTTGGTGTTTGTTTCTTCACAGAAATAGCAAAATTCTTCTGAGAAAAACCATAGATGACTTGAAAAGATGGAAAGCCATTCTTGAATAGGACTATTCACAATCATAAGCCTGAAACTTTTTCTTTTACATTTTTTAAACTTTCTGTGGTACTGGGGATTGAACCCAGGGGCATTCTACTTCTGAGCTACACCCCCAGCCCTTTTTAATTTAAACTAGAGACTCTCTAAGTTGCTGAGAGTCTTGCTAAATTGCTGAAGCTGCCCTTGAACCTGTGATCCTCCAATCTCAGCATTTCAAATACTGGGATTACAAACATGTACCAGCACATCCAGCTGCATGAATCTTTTTCTTAAATTAAAAATTAACATTGTCCTAATGAAAATACAACCTGTGTTTTTTAACCAAGTGGATTTTTATTTTGCATGGAAACATTGGAGAAATAAAAAGTTAGAAAAATTCTATTAAAAAGAAATATCTATAGGGGATTTTGATGTAGCTCAGTGGTAGAGCACTTGTCTAGCATGTGTGAGGCCCTGGGTTTGGTCCCCATTACCACAAATAGAAAGTAAAATTTATAATAAATGTACATTTCCCTGGCCTATCACTCTCAACTCTCCAGTCCTGCTTCCCAGAGACTACCATTTTTAACTCTTTTACTCATTTCCCCTCTAGAAAAGAAAAAGTGTAGCACACTGCTGTGGTCATTTAATTGTACACAAACACACTCTTTGAGACTGAAGCAAATTTGATGGTGATTCATCAACTGCAATGTTTGTGTTTGGAGTATGTACAATTGAAGTCACTCGTCATAATTTGCCTGAGATAAGGTGTATATAAAAGAGCCCTTGTTCACCAAAATGTCTCCAGCTCAGGTTTCTGCACAATACCTTGCAATGACATTACTGCGAAACAAGACTTTTAGTGCAGTATTGTCAGTGTCTTTCAATACATCCATTCCCGAAAATCCTTTAAGACTGTAATCCATGAGTTATCTTGGGGTAGATGATACAACTCCAAGCACCACCAATGAATACACTTGGGGCAAATGAGAAATGAGTTAAGGCACATTTGTAATAAACCTCCAATTTCAAACTGGGCACAGAGTTGCATGCCTGTAATCCAAGTACTTGGGATGCTGAGACAGGAGGACTGCAGAATTGAGGCCAGACTGGGCAATTTAGAAAGACCCCATGTCAAAATAAAAAATAAAAAGGGCTGGGAATGTAGCTCAGTCAGTGGTAGCATCACCAAAACAAACAACCAGCAAAAAACCCCAAACAAAACAAAACAAAAAAAACTCCCAATCTCAAAGGATATACATTTACTATTTCTAGGTTATCAATTTTAGACATCAAATATTTTCTGCTATCATGAATGGGAGTTGTTTGGAGCACAGCCACTTACTATGTGTTGGCTAAGCTGCAGAGGGCCTCACTAAGTTGCTGAGGTTGGCAGTGAACCTGTGATCCTCCTGTCTCAGACTCCCAAGTACTGGGATTACAGGCATGTGCCACCATGTCTGGCTGGTATATTGATTTTCTTGTATACATTTAATTTAATGGGACTTTCTGATGTACTTTTCCTCCTCTTGCAATATTGTCCTTCTAATGGTAACCCCATAAAAGTAAAAATTTCCACTATATTAGTCTATCAATTACCATGTTCTACCCTAATCACTTTTGCTTCTGGAAGCCCCTGTCATTTTATTCTGTCCTGGCCTGGGTCTTTGCTAGCCTGTATGCAAAGTTGTCAACCTACAATGTGTCTTGAATGTCCCCTGGGCTCAGTCTCCAGTTACTGCTCATTCCCTGACATACCAATATTGCATGTTTCGTCTCTTGAACCATTCAATTTCTCCAGACAACTTTGTTCTAATTTTTCCTGAACAAGTGATGCAGACTCTAAGGTCAAAGATTCATGTGTGTCAGAATAAGCCACAATTTACTCCCAGGTTCCAATTTCACCAGTTTAGATATTTTCAACCTCTCATTCCATTTCAGTTGAGGACAATGTTCTATTACTGTGCCTGGGAGCTGCCTTTGCTCTAACACAAGGGAGGAGTATAGGAAAAGAGGAGAAAGAGGCAGGGCTTGATATATCACCTGGTTTACTTGCTTGATTCACAGAACTTCAATTACCCCCTTGTTGTCAGCCCCAGCTCTCACACCTGCTCTGTAGCATCTGAACCTCCACTAAACCCAAAGCCCCTCCATCCAGCATGCTGGAGGGCTGATCATGCTCCATGTAGTCCACCCCTCTCTGGAGTCTCACAATTCCTGTAGATTCTATTCATCTGACTGTATCTGCTAGCACATTTCCATCACATTGATCTTCCCCAAGTCCCTGGGGTCTCTCATGTGGGTGCTGCCCTCCCTCTTACTATTATTGGCTTATTCCTTGTGATACCTCACAGCGTTCATTTCAGTGTTTCAGTGGAGATGTTAGAGCAGCATGCATTGAGAACCTGCTGGGTATGCAATCATGTATGGAAATCTATAATGTTTTATTATATGGTGAAGCAAGGCACCCCAAAATACTCCTCTTTTTCTAATTTGTCTTGGCTATTATTTTCTATTATTCATCCACATGGAGTTTAGAATCATTTTGTCAAGTTCAAAGAAAAAAATCCAATTGGAATTTTAATTGGAAATGCATTAAATTGATTAACTTGGGAATGATTGCTTTTTATTTTTAATTAAATTTCCAAGGGCTGTTTTTTTAGCTTTGCTAATTATAAATTTCTAAATTTATTTCATTTTTGTCAGAACCTGGCCTCTGCAATTTCTCCTTTTCCAAAGCAGTAAAGTAGATAAAGGTATTGTATGCAGAATCATCTGGCCCAGTGCTTCTCAACGTGCCAGGTCCTGGACTAACAGAGCCAGCATTACCTGGCAACTATTAGTGAAGGAAATTATTGTGCCACACCCCAGACTCCTTGAATCAGAAACTTTGAGCGTGGGGTTCAGCAAGCCCACTACAGGATTCTGATGCATATTAATGTGTGAGACCCACTGAATTTAACATCTGCCCAGCCATGTAACCTCAGGGAAAAAAATTAAGTCTAAATGTTCTCATATGCAAAATGGGGAAATAATTGGGCAACACTTTTATTATTATGAAATAATCTTTTGATTTTGAGGTCTTATGTATTATCATCATCTCACTTTTGTTTGCTTTGTTTTAATTTAATTTAGATTCACTCATTCTTTTGATTCTGAGCATTTTCTTGACATTTTAACATTGAAATATCTTCTATAAGCATTATATAATTTTAAAGTGTGTGTGTGTGTGTGTGTGTGTGTGTGTGTGTGTGTATGTATGTGTATGTGTATGTGTTTGTGTGTGACTGGGGATTGAATCCAGGGGCACTCTATGTTCAAGCTACACCATCAGTTCTATTTTATTTTTTATTTTGAAACTGGATCTTGCTAAGTTGCTGAGGCTGGCCTGGAATCTGCGATCCTTCGGTCTTAGCCTCCTCCCAAGTACAGGGATTACAGGTGTGCACTTCCATGCCTGGCAAGACCTATATTTTAACATGAGATTTTACCTTTATTAGAATTATAATTGCATAGTTGTACTGCATTTATTTGCATTTTTTGTATTTTCCTCGTAGTTCAATCTATTTATTTTTCTACTTACCTACCTACCTATTTTCTATATGTATTATGGTTTTTTCATTCTTACATATTTTGAAATTTTCTTTTAATGACTAATGCTTATCTTTATTTTTTCAAAATTATTATTTAATTCAGATCTCTCTAATTTTCAGTCTCAAAAAAGAAACTACCTCTGAGACTCACCACATAGATGCTATGAAATGTGCTTTTGATATTCTCATTCAATCACATTTAATGTAATATGATTTTACACTGCTATTTACTCAATTGTATTCCTACCAAATTCATATGTTGAAACTCTAAGTCCCAATGTTATTGTATTTGGAGAAAAAACTTTTAGGGGGTAATTAAGGTTAAATGAGGTTGCAAGGGTGGGTTCCTAACCCAGTAAAACTGGTGACTGTATGAGAAGTGCACACACTAAGGGAAGACCATATGAGGACATAGCGAGAAAGTCTATGTCAATGCAACCATGCTGACCCCTGATCTCAGACTTTCAACCCCCAGAACTGAGCAAAGATATTTTTGTCATTTAAGTCACTGAATTAGTATTTTGCTGTGACAGCCAAATCAGACTAATAAATATATCAATCATTCTTAATAAATTATCTTTTTTCACATTGGGCTCTGTTTTGTATCTACTTATAATAATCCTTGACTTAATTTCACTTAAATGGCTTTGCCAGTATTTCCTCTTTCTTTGTTCAACTTTGTAAGTTGTATTAAATTTCTCTAAGTTGTTTCTTTTCTTCCTCAAAGAGATTACATGCATGTCTGAGAGAACCTTTACAAATGAAAGACTACTTGGTCATGTATAAAATTCTTGGTTCTCACAATTTTCTCCCCAGTAGGATGTTGAACATTTGTAACTCCCTACATCAGCATTTTGCTTTGCCAATATGAGTTTGGTGGAGAGATAATTTTTATAGCTTTGAATGTCTTCTACTTACTTTTCTTAGTTTTGTTACCACAATGGAAATTGCTGACTGTGAATCTAAGTGTGATTTCCCCCCATTGATTTTGCTCTAAAATCTGTGGGCTTTTCTATTTGTACATCATTTTCTATAACTAAAGGAAAACTTACCTTTCATTGCATCTTTCATGTTTTCCTCATTGTTCTTTCTTCTTTAGAAATATTCTCTATCTGTACATTTCAAACTTATTTTGGATTCTCTCTGTAAGTTATAAACTGTTTCAGGACTCTGATATCTGTTTTCTGTGACAGTTTCTCAAGTTTGTATTTCAAATCAGTGATTGAATCTCTTGCTGCTTTAAATCAATTATTTTATTTACATGCTCCAACGTGCTTGTTAATTTTATTCTTTATTTCCAATGTACATAAATTATCTTATCAATCTTTCCTTCCTTTTATTTTGTAGAACTTGCTTCTTAGCCTGAAAGCTGTTCTTCTTAGAAGAGACTGTGCATTCTTATATCCTATTGAGCAATCTAATGCCTTGATTCTATTTCTCTATGTGTGTGAGTGTGTGTGTGTGTGTGTGTGTGTGTGTGTGTGTGGTACTGGGGGTTGAACCCAGGGGCATTCTACCTCTGAGCTGCATCCTCAGCCCTTTTTATTTTTGTTTTGAAACAGGGTCTTGCTACGTTGCTGAAGCTGTTCTCAAACCTGCGATTCTCCTGTCTCAGCCTCCCAAGTAGTAGGATTACAGGTACATGCCTCCATGTCTGCCTCAATCTTTTGACTCTAACGGTGATAATTTGCAGAGGTTTTCCGTGTAGGTTCCCTTCTTATTTTCTATTTTGTGCTTTCTATTTTCTCCTCTTGGTACGGGTGGGAATTAGGCACGTGTTTTAAAACTAGCTATTAATACATATTGTCCTGCATTTCTCTTGGCTTATTCTGAACAGTTTGACTCCAGAACCTACTTTTCATTTGACAGGCATTTATTGCAGATTTCTATAACAGAATCTATGTTTGTTCCTACCCATGTTGGCTTAGTGACTTTCCAAGTTAAAAAACTGATGGAAAAATAGAATTACCATTGTACTCAGTAATCCCAGTTCTTCTGACATCCCCTCCTCAACACTGTGACAAACACAATTTTCTATTCATGGAGAACTCTACCCTTCATATCAAAATGTACAAACACAAATGCTTAAATGTGTTCTAAGAACTTCTATCAAATGGAAATAAAATTGAGGGGTATGATTTTGAATGCCTCAAAAATCAGCATGTCTGTAGAAGAACAGACACTTTGTAGTTCTTTTGCTTTGCATCTGAGTCTTAGTTTGATAAAGGCTGAAGGATGGGGTGACTTCTTGTGTTTATATAGGCAGTTTCTTTTTCATGGTTTAAAGCTTGCCAGTCACTGAGGTGAATTCTGGGCAGGTTTTCCCTGACGCTAACCTTTTGAAAGAGGAAAGTAGGGTCCGAAGAAGTTAACTAACTTTATCATGGTCACACAGCTACCAGTTGATTTGAGGACTACCAGCAAGGTCCTTAACAGAACACTAAGCTGTCTTTCTTTCTTTTTTTTTTTTTTTTTTTGCAGTACCAGGGATTGAACCCAGGGACGTTCTACCTCTGTGCTACACCCCCGGCCCTATTTTTTATACTTTATTTTGAAACCGGGTCTCACAAAGTTGCGGAGGGCCTCACTAGGTAGAGAGAGAGACAGACAGACAGACAGGAAGAGAGAGAGAGAGCTGAGGCTGGCTGCGAACCCGGATCCTCTGGTCTCTGCCTCCCAAAGTACTGGGATTACTAGCGTGCGCCACCACGCCCAGCTAAGCTTTCTTAAGAAAAGTTCCTGCATTGATAACTCTGAAGAATCCCTGATGATCTGAGGATTCTTCTAAAGCACTGAAGAGTATTTAATAATACTCAGTGCTATTAGAAATAAAATCTAAAATCCTCACCCTGGGTCTTATATAAAATAGCAGCATGATTCAGTTTATGCTTGCCCACACATTATTTATCAACTGGAACTTCAGTGCAATGCATTTTTACCTACTCTGTCTTAATTGCCCTAGTTCATGAGATTTAGTCCTATTCTGACCTCTTTTAATTCATGCTGTTCCCACTCCCCCATCTGGACCTTCATCATTCTCCTCTGCAAGCTTTGGGGTCTTTGCTTGGGCCTTGTGTCTCCAGATGGTACCCACCATTCCTGTTGGCACAGGCCATGTTTTATTCAATTGTTCTCCCATGCCATCTAGCATAAAACTAAGCCCACAGGAAGTGTTTTACAGTGAAGGCTCATCTAGGGTAAAATGCTCAAATAGCATTTTTCTCTGGAGACTCCTTCAGGAAAATTAAAATTTAATTAATAATCTAATAGCAACTGCATTTCTCTTAAGTTGGCTCAAAATAGCTTTTGTTTACCTTTTTGTTTCCTCTCTTACATAGACAATTTTTCCAGGATATTAAAGTTTCTTATTCAGCAAACATTTCATAAGGGTTTCCTATGTGTTCTGTACTGGCCCACTCTATTGGGAAACATAAAGGAGTAAGATACAGTCTCTGTTGCAAATGCTGTAATGAACAAAATAGACATGTATGTAAATGATCACAGTCAAATTTGGGGAAATCTCCAATAAAATTATGCACTGTAGGAGAAGAGAAGATATTGAATACTTTACCTTAAGGAAGTATCAAGCTACTGACTCATTTTTTTTTTTCAGAGAATAAAATCCACTAAAGAGCTCAATCCCAAAGTCTTCACTCTCCAGGGACATAATATATAATGTCCAGGACATTTCATATATAGTATGTATATATATATTGAGAGAGAGCGAGGGCACAAACCTCACCTAATTCTGCTATTTGGGGGCTCTAAGGGCACTGGGAACTCAAAAGGGCACCACTCGACCATAACCAACAGCATAAGAAATAATGAACATTCTTACACTGATGAAAAATAAATCCCTTTCCTGTGTCCTTCTGAATTTACTTTGACTAGCTATTGAGCAGGCGTTTCATAGATTCAATACATCACAACATATTAAGTGCTGCTCGGCTCCCGCCACTCTGGCTGCCCTGCTGTGGACCGTCTCTTTCTGTTTGCATCTTGCCCGTCCTCTGTGCATATAAACTAAGCATCTCCATTTCTGCTCTCAGAGTGTACCACGCCACACAACTGAGATTTCAAGAACAAATATCAACAGTGGCTAAGCCAAACATATCTTGTCAAGAGAGTGCCACTGCAGTGTAAAGATTGATTTGTCGAGGGAGGTCTTGCATATAAGTAGATGTGAAGGCAAGGACTGAGGTTAACAAGTTTCCACTGTGGGAGTTTATTTATAACAAAATAACAAAAGGACACTTCTGCCTCTGCCAATTACTTCCCATCTCCTCCCTCACCCATTGCTTAGCAGTTTTATTCATCACCAGCCATCTGCCAGTGCAAACTCAGGTAGAACTCCATAGACAAAAAGCTTGCCTATAGGGCTATATCTTCATATACATTAGAATAACTGCATACCACTCAGTACTGTTTTGGGTGCTCTCTGTACCCAGCTCAGAGTTAGATGAGCAGAAGGAATAAAAGGGAAAGTCAAGACATGGATGCTATTCGTGAGGTGCTCACAGAGGCCAGACTCACAGACATCACACTGAAGAAAGTGTGAAATAAGGAATTAGCTGCATACATTTTGGATATATACGATGGTGGGAATTACATACTGGAGGTGCTGGAGGTAGAAGAAGGGAGACATCACATTGTCCTGGATCAGTCAAGCATGTCTCAATATATGTGGTGGTGATTAAGTAGGTACTTGAGGAAAGGGTAGGTTGAGAACAGACTGTAGTTGGTAGTTGGTGGATGGTAACATGTATCATTAACCATTATCTTTGTAAAGTGGCAGAATTAGGGACAGAATCATATGGATGGACAGAGAAAGAGAGAGAGAGAGAGAGAGAGAGAGAGAGAGAGAGAGCAAGAGGATATGGAGATGATTTGACTTGATACCTACCCACTCAACAAATATTTATTGAATGGCCTAGGAACTAGGGATCCAACAGTATGTAAGATCCAACTTATACTTAATGAAGAAAGTGACAAGCACTTGGTTGATTATAAGAAGATGGGAAAATCATTGTAATGTAGTGGGAGCATAAAAGAGACATCTAAAATAGACTTAGACATAAAGGAAGGCTTTCCATAGAAACTTATGCCTGAGCTGAAAGAATGTGGAAGTAAGAGGAAGGGCTACACTGATTCAAAAACTTCTGATCTCTAGAAAGCCAGAGAACCTAAAATTCTGTAATTAGACATACTTTATCTTATATACACACTCAGCAAGATTCTCTTCTAAAACTGCTCTCCCTGAAATGGCAGTGAATATTGACCAAGGGTCTAGGATCAACCAAACCACAAACAGGAGTTGGCACATTTTGTTCAAGAGCACAGCTTCCATGTGCACTGCCATAGGCCTTCAATCCTGGGGAGGGGGATTCTGCAGCTAACTTGTGGCCAATTAACATTAATTTTTTTTTTTTTTGGCGGTACTGGGGATTGAACCCAGGGGCGTTCTACCTCTGCGCTACATTCCTGGCCCTATTTTTTATACTTTATTTTGAAACCGGGTCTCACGAAGTTGCAGAGGGCCTCACTAAGTAGAGAGAGAGAGAGAGAGAGAGAGAGAGAGAGAGAGAGA
>PVJS01010520.1:0-27851 GCA_004027185.1 Glis glis | reverse complement strand
AAGGGGAAGGGTTCTAATCTTGGGAAAAGGCTGTCTCATAACTTTGGCTCCAATTGACTCTCTCCTGCACCTAAAGACTGATTTCAATCATGGCCAATTAGCTCTCAAAAATGTACACTTTGGCAAGAGAGGACTGAGAGGAATGTATGGACAGCACCGGTTTTCCAATTGTGAATTTTAGATTGTATGGTGAAAGAGAAGATGCTAAACTATAAATTTCTGCAGAATTGCTCTCTGTTGATGAATTCACAGCATGCCCCATACACTCCTCATAGTCCTCAGAGCAAAGATTTTACAACCTTATGGGTGCAATAGATATATTTTAAAATTCTGATTTGTCCTAAGAAACAACTCATGACTCTCAACCTTCCTCTAAGTCTTTCAACTTTGCTCTGTGTGATTACCTCTGGCTTTCCCCAGGGTAGGCCTGGTTCTTTTTTTGACTTATCTGAGCACCCAAAACCTTAATGCTAAAATATCAGTTCAATGGGAAATTGAACTGATAGACACTTCTCAAAAGAAGAAATACAAATGCAAATGGCCAATAGATATATAAAATGTTTAACATCATTAGCAATTAGGGGAATGCAAATTAAACTCTAGTTAGAATGGCAATCATCAAGAATATAAGCAGTAATAAATGCTGGTGGGAATATGGGGAAATAGGAATTCTTTAACACTGTTGATAGGGTTGTAAATTAATACAACCACTATGGAGATCAGTCTGGGGTTTCTCAAAAGACTAGGAATAGAACCACCATACAACACAGATTTACTACTCCTTGGACTCTTTCCCAAAGAATTAAAGTCAGAATACTATAGTGATACATGAATTTCCATGTCTATAGCAGCACAATTCACAATAGTCAAATTATGGAATCAACCCAGGTATTCATCAACAGATGAATGGATAAGAAAATATGGTACATGAGCACAGTGGAATTTTACTCAGCCATGAATAAGAACAAAATTATGTTAATTGTAGGAAAATGGATGAAATTAGAGAATATTATGCTAAATGAGATCAGGTAGTCTCAGAAAGTCAAGAGTCATATGTTTTCTCTCATATTTGGAAGCTAGAACAAAAATAGGAAACAAGGGACTTTAGTCAAATGAGGAGAGACTAGTAGAATAGTGGAAGGAGATTAGCAGAGAGAGATGGGGAGAGGAAAAAGGAGGTTCCAGGTAGAAAGCAGTTCAAGTAATGTTATATCCATATATGAAGGTATCACTACCAATCTCACTAACATGTATGGGCAGGGAGGATTAGGAAGTGGGGTGGGATATGGAAGGAAATACATCAAGTACTGTGTTTATGTATTTTTTATCACTTTGAGTCTCACTACAATGTATAATTACAATGAAAAAATAAAAAATATATTTAAAAACTATTCCTACTAAGGTTCTGCCCACCTGAAATCTTTCATTGTTCTCTGGACCACCAAGGCCTTAATATCAGTCTTTCTTAATCTCTGATGTGCTTGGAATGGCCATCATTGATAACTTCACAGTGGTTTTTCTCTAAACTTTTTCAGTATTTACCAGCACCCAAAGGGGTAAAATAATACTGAAGTTGAGAGAGGACTCACGATAAAGCCATGAATGGATGTATGGGGAAGAAAGGAAGCGAGTAAGATAATAATCTTTAAAAATGACAAAGAAATATATATATTATACATATATGGTATACACATATAATGGCATGAATTATATATTAATACCTGCTGATCAATCTCCACTGTGGAAATATTAATTATATATGTGTAGCATTTGCCAAAAATGTATACAAATATGTTAAAATATGTACTTAATTTGTCAGAATTTTTAAACATATTATTGTTTTTGCTGAAAATTGTGTCAAAATATATTTCTCTGATGTATAAACAGAGTATATTTTCTATGTTTAAAATCACTATTGTTCTGTACTTCATACAGCTTGTAATTTGCTTCTAGAATCAATGATCCTAGAATTGTGGGTTTGAAAGCCGGGCGTGGTGGCGCACGCTTGTAATCCCAGTACTTTGGAGGCTGAGACCGGAGGATCCAGGTTCGCAGCCAGCCTCAGCTAGTTAGTGAGGCCCTCTGCAACTTCGTGAGACCCGGTTTCAAAATAAAGTACAAAAAATAGGGCCGGGGGTGTAGCTCGGAGGTAGAACGCCCCTGTACGGCAAAAAAAAAAAAAAAAAAAGAATTGTGCATTTGATGCTCTTGTGAAAATTTCTAAAAATTTCTACTTCTTTTCTTATTCTGAGGTGATTGGTAGCACTTTGTGTTTTGAGTGTGACTTCATTGAACTGTCCTTTCCTAATAATCTGAGTATGTTAATCTGCTTTGGTCTTGGATGGTTAAATGTTACCCTTTAAAAATTTAGTCACAAATAAGAGCCAACAGGTCATGATGTCAAGTGTTTGGCTATGATACCTGATTTCAGCAATTGATATTTAAATCAATGAGTTGCTATTCTGTTAAATATCAGGTTTTTTCCTATTCCTTAAAGTTCTAGGTTGTCATAAGATTGATATTAGAGCAGTAGATCACTACTATGTTCAGTGTTGCAACATGAAGATTTATTGGTTTATAAGAGATACGAAGTTATAAAATCCAGAGCCAGGAGGAAACTAAGTCTTTATGAGTCATCCATCCATCCTCTTCTAGTCCAATTATTCCAAGATTATAAAATGAAGATTAAACAGAAGCCAACAGACAACCTGCTTCTATGATTTAGTGACAGGGCTGTGTGGAAGGCAACAGAGCAGAGTTCTAGTTTCTTTTTCAAAAACAATCCATTTTCCATTCTGAGGCTTGTGAACTGGAGGATAGGTTTACATTTGACACTTGGGTCATTGGGACTGTGTTTTTTTTCCTAAAGTCCTGGAAATGATTGTCCAACTGGAAGCAGTGCCAGACAAGAGAAAGCTATCATAATCTGTGTTTGGTTGTAGAAGGATTCAACTGGAGAAAAAAATTTTGGAGCAAATCTAGAACATTTACAGAGACATCACATTTTCCCACTAGTGAAAGTGTGGAGTACAGGGGGGTTTCAGGCTTTAGGTTTTTAGTACTCAATGACATCTTGGTTCACAAGAGGAGTCCAGTTGTTGAGTTAATATCGATTCTGGGAAAAACCTTGCTTACTCCCCTCTCATAACCACCATACTCCAGAAGTCACCCAATTTCCCAGAGAAAGGGTGTAGCAAGAAAGAGAGAACACAATGGATTATTTTACATTTGAAGCCACATTTCCTTTGCTTGGTATGGGACTAATAACTTCCTTTATTCTTACCTTTCATATTTTCTTCTTTTTATACACCATTCAACAAACATAGTATACTGTTATGTTTCAGTACAGCCCTGGAAACACATTCTTCATCCTGCCCACCTAGAACTAATGATTAAGTTCACTTCCATTTCATTTCACCATTGAAATTGCCCACAGCCCATTGGTGCTGTACATAGAAATTTTGACAGAGAATCCCACAAGGGAAGGAAAGGGGAGATACAAGTAGACCATTTTCACTATATTTTATACCTTTTAAATTTTCTTTTTTACTGTTTTTACTATCTATGCATCCCTTACATTTACTGAGAAGTTCTTTGGGGAAGGAGCAAAGCCATAGATGAATTCATATTCCTCCTCTGAGTCCCAAATCTCATCAGGAAGAAAAAATTCTTGCACAAGAAATAGCCCATAAACAAAAGGCAGAGTTTTCATGTAGCCTTATTATCTGCTTGATTAGGTCCCAGTACTTTGCTTTTTATTATTTATTCATAGTTCACTCATGCAATCACTCAGTGAACATGAATCCAGCATCCATTAAAGGAAAGGTACTTAAATGCCCAATGTTTTGAATGACAGGAATCAAGTAAAGGAGAGCAGTGATGAGCTCCTACAGACTCCATAAACCATTCCTAGACATTCCAAAACAAGTGACCTGTGCCTGTTGCCCTGGGAGGTCCTAACCCCCAAGAGGGCAACTCCGTGTTTAAGTTCTGGTTTAAGTAAGCAGTTATTTTCACCCCATCTGTCACCATGAACCACCTCCTCCTCCCTACTTCCCAAACACATACCCGGAATCCTCACCATGAAAGATACAATGGAGCAATTCCTGACTTGGCTTGGTAGTCATTAATAGCTTTGAAGAACCAATGGGACCCTGTAGTTTCATCCTAGTATCTCCTGTTACTGAAAATAATTCTAGGAATGCTTTGGAGAGAGGTAAAAATGTTAGGTTTTGTGATATTTTTTCTTAGCTTGTTATTTTTTATAACCAAAATAAAATGAAGTTTTAGCAAAGTTTATGCTGAAAAAAAATTTAAAACCAGTAGTACCATCACCTTAATACATTCTAATCTTTCAATTCTAATTGGACACAAGGAAGTCAGCGATCAAGCTTTATTTCTTATTTCTAATTGGCTGTAAACTAGTGAAACTTCACCCATCAAGAGTATCTGCCTTCACAGAATCACAGATTCAGCTCGTTATAGTGGCCCACCTGAAGTGCCCCTTGCCCCCCATCAATAACTGCAAAGCCAATTACATTCACGTATTTGTCGTGCATTTTTGCTTTCAACTTCACAAACTATTACTCGGAGAAGATAATGCAAAATTTTGCCTATTTTTAATATTAGAGAGATCTAAGTCATATTTCCCTATGCAGGTCCCTTCAGTCTGGCGTTTCTAGTGAATTTTCCTGTTTCTCTGGTCCATGAAACTCATATTATCTTCTTATTACTTGAATTGTTATTATTGCCTATTTATTTCTTTTTATCTTTTTTCCTTGTGTGTGTGTGATACTGGAGGTGGAGCCCAGGGGTGCCCTACTAATGAGCTACAGCCACAGCCCTTTTTTACTTTTTATTTTGAGTCAGGGTCTCACTAATTTGCCCAAACTGGCCTTGAACTTGTGATCATCCTGCCTTAGTCTCAGAGTTACTGGGATTATAGGTATGAGTCACTGCACCTGGATACCTGCCTATTTCTTGATCTGTGGTCCCACTGAATAGTTAAAATTTAATTTATTTATTTTTCCTTATCATTTTCCTTTATTATATTATTTGTTTTATTGAAATTACTTATTTATGTTATTCATTATTTGCTGAATTCTTCCATGATTGTTATTTTGATAGGAAGAATTGACCTGGACATCCAGTCACAATTTAATTTAAACTGCTTTATTTCTGAGACTCTTAAGGAGCAACCAATGGGATGGGGTGGGATGACAATTTTACATTGAGGTGCAAAATGACTGGTGGTCAAGTTGAAAGTTCTCTCTACCATCTTTGCCATCTTTTCACAAAGGCACTTGACACCATGCATCCTTTTGTGGGACTTTGGCAGTGTTTATATTCCATTCTAGGAGTAAGGTTTCCTGAAGGTAGGGTCTGTGTTTTATATCTTTTCTCATCTTCCTTCTCTTCCTCTTCCACCCCCACTTAATCACATTGCCTTAGGCAGAGTAGATGTTTTAACAAATGTGCACTAAGGAAATACTAAATAAGTAGAAAAAATACAACAACCAAAAAATCCTAAAAAATATAAAAGCAAAAATCAATTTGGGATGTCATAGAAGACTAAGCCCTGCTGGGTGAATGAATTGTGCTTGAGTTCTATTCATCTCTTGGATGCAATTCATGCAAGTTCTGGCTGAGACACCCTGAAGCTCTTTGCTTATTGTTAATATTGGAGAATGTACCTTGTGTCTTTTGGGAACATAGGGTACTTGTCACCTTTCTGGAAAGCCTCTGTTAACCAGGAAGAAATGAGCCATAATCCTTAATTAGAACTGTTCATCCCCCATTTAAGAAGGAAGAGGCAAAGTACAAAAATTGCATTCACATCAAGGAGTTAGTAAAAAAGGAAGTAATGAAATTAAACAAAACCAAATTGGTAGGGAACAGTTTAGGATTGGTTCCATTCCCCACATAATAATCCATCTTTATATTTTGTTCTGGACAGGAAGATTACATTTGTGATTTTTATTAATATAGAAAACAATAAATGAGCAAGTAATTTATAACTAAAATGTTTGAAACTCAGATACCATCATGAGGGTCTCCAGGTTTATAAATTACAATATTCTTAAGAGACGATCAAAGACCTTAGGAAAAACAATGCAATTAACAAAATATTACTTAACAAATAAAAAAATGAAGTCAAGTCTGGCTGGTAAAAGAGGTTCTTCACCTTGTAGCAGTGTTTCTTCCCTTGGACCAGAGATGAGGGGTTTAGGACAACTTTTCTTCCCTCTTGGAAAGACTGCAGTGGGAACTACTTACTGCCCTGTCTCTCTTCTCCGTACCCTCTCTCCATGGAGAGAAGAGAGGCCAGTTAGATGGTGGGAATCAGATACCCAGTGGAAGTTGTCAACAGTATGTGCAGTTTCTACCCTGAGCCTGTCTGGGACCTGTCTGTGCCCTGGACTGGTCACCAGGGCTGTAGGGTCTTATCTGCTTCCTTCTTGCTTATTGAATGTTCTCCTCCCTTGCAGGGAAGAGCCCATCCACAGTCTCCTCATTCATAATCATAGAGTTGGTTGACCATAGCTAATTGTGAATTGGATATGATGGCCTATTTTGGTCCTAAAACCCTAGCCATTTCTTCAAGCACAGTTTTCTATAAACTCTTTACCAATCACTGTTTCCAATTGATTAGTAAAGCTGAAGTTTTTAATTTTGCTTTGACTAGTTATTTTTGTGGTTATTCTCTACATAGATTGAAACTTGCAGAAGGGAAATGGTGCAGTTGTCCCCTGTAATTGCTAACCCTCAGATAATATCAAATCTGAATTAACCGTTTTTAAAGTCAACTTTATTTTTTCTGTATTAGGGTTCCAAAAAGGAAATAATTTACTGAAGACAAACTAAAATGTAAGACTCTTAAAAATAAACGTTTCGGAATTGGTCCACATTGAGCCTAATTCCTAATTTCTAATCTCTCATTTTTACTTCTGAGAGTGAGAAGGAGTATTGGTGGCTTTGAAAAAGAGAAGGAAGGAAATTATATATTCTCCTTAAAAGTGGGAGAGTCAATTGGTGAAATGTGATAGGATCTCTGGATAGTATTGAAGACACACCTGAAGTGTATAGTCATATATTAAACTGAAACCAATCAAAATTAATATAAATCTTACTAGTAATTATACAAATATATTCCTATCTTCCTTTCCCTCCTTCTTGAAGATATAATCACTCTTCTGAATTCTGCCTCTATCCTGCATTTATGAATGTGTGTTTGTATATCTATATCTAGTCACCATATACATGTGTATTGCTCAACTAAATACTACTTAGTTTGTCTGGATTTGAGCTTTAAATTGTATTGAATGTGTGTTCTTCTGTGACTTAATTTGTTCCATACCATATTTATTAGCTACATCCATAGTTTTGCTTAGGGATATAATTCATTTCTTTTCACTCACCATATAGATTTTCACTGTTTTTGCTATTACAAAAACGCTGTATGGCCCTTCTCATGCATATCTCTTGGTGTATATGTGCAATTTCTCTGAGTTATTCACCTAAGAATGAAATTACTGGCTCACTGAGTAGACAAAGTCTAAATATAATGCCAAATTGTTCCCAAATTGGTGGTAAAAATTTATACTCCCTCCAATAATGGTTTCTAGCAATTGCTTAGATACAGACACTAAATTGGTGAAAGGACAGACTCAACTAGATTGAGTTTGCCCAATGAGTTAGACTACTCTCTGTTGCTATAACAGAGTACCTTAGACTAGATAATTTATAAATAAGGATGTTTGTGGTTCATGATTCTAGAAGTTAAGAAGTCCAAGAGCATGATGTTGGCATCTAGTGAGGGCCTTTGTGCTGCCTTATTCCATGGGGGAAGAAGGATAGGGCAGGAGAGTGCATGTGTGCAAGGAAACTAAAAGGGATATACTTCCTTTTATGACAACCTACTATTGTGATAATTAACCTACTCTTGTGATAATGGCCCTAATCCATGAATAAAGGCAGCACCCCCTGATCTAAAGCCCTTCCATTAAGCTCTTGTCTCTTAGCACTATAACAATGACAATTAAACTTCAACATGAGCTTTAAAAGAGGCAAACACTTAAACTACAATACCCAGTAGAAATGATAGATGTGGCAGAGGAGTTAAGATTTTATCAAAGAAGTGATTATTATGAAGTTCCTTGGAAATTGTATTGTACAATAGTAAGGACCTGAGTGAAAGAGGGGCAAGAAAAGAATGGTTTGGGATCCATGAAAACCCTTCTCTGCAGGGAGGCGAGTCTTGAAGAACAGTTGCACCCTTAGGGACAGGGCTAAAGGAAATCTTAAAAAGGAAGCTTTTGACTGCAGATGAAGGAAGAACAGTATATGTAGACAGAATTGGGAGGAAGCAGCAAAAACTTCTTGGAACAATCCAGATGCATATTTTTGCTTTGTAGTCAGAAACTGGTCTGAGGAAGTAAAAAAAGAGTGAAATCTCATGAGTTATAAACTTTTGCATTCAAGCACATTTGCATGGTTGTGACCAGAATGAGGGGGTGATATTTTAAGTTTAAACTCATTAAGAATATTCAACTGTGTGCACATAACAACATAAAAACATACAAAAACAAATACAAAGAGTTTTTAAGTAGCTGGCGGAAAGTCGTTCAGCTCACAGGTTGAAAAACTATAATGCAAAACCTGTCCACTGACCCAAAGACTGGAGGTCCTCTAAGGTTGTTTTTGGAGTGATGATTCTTAAGTGTTTCTTGCATGGACTTGGAGAATCAAAGGAAACAGGTCTATCTTCTTAGAACAAACTGAGATGTCCAAAACACCACAATTTGCATTCTATTTCAGGAAATTCCAGAGTCTCTTAAACTCCTTTTGTTTTTTTTTTTTGTAATGGGAATTAAACTCAGGAGCCTTCTGCCTCCCAAATACATTCCCAACCCTTTTATTATTTATTTCAATGCAATGTCTCACTAGGTTGCTGAGATTCTCACTAGGTTGCTGAGGCTAGACTCAAACCAGGTATCTTCAGCCACCCAAGTACTGAGATTTCAAGCATGTGCTGACACACCCACATAAAACTCCATTTTTGGATGTACTGACCTGGATCCAGGGCAGAAGCATCATAATAGGGAATTTGTACACGTTGTCTTCTACAGAGAGTGGCCAGACTGGGGAATAGGAGGCAGTCAGAAGTCCTACTCTCCTCCCAACTTGCTAAGTTGGGTCTGGTAAGCTGAGAAAGAGGTATCTTTTCCTAATTCAAATTTCAAATGAAGAGATTTTTTTATTTCATGTGTTAGCAGCAAACCCAGGTTAGACATCTTGTTATAGAGGGTCCTAGTGGTTGGTTTAATCAGTTCATGCAAGGGCTTCTCTTTCAACAGGTGTGTCATGAGAAATAGCATAGATAAGCCCACTATTTTCAGCTCTATTATCATGTTTCTTGTCCCCCCTGAGCTGCTTTTGAGTGCCTGGAGGGCATGGATGATTCCTATACATAGCACCTTCCCCATCACACAGCAGTGTCTTTTTACGTGAAGATACTCAAACAATATTTGATGCTTGATTGATTACTAATTGGTAGAGGAATTAAATAAAACAAATTTTAAAATAGCCAAGTATTTAACAGGATATATATATATATATATATATATATATATATATATATATTTCCTTCTGGAGGAGAGACTGACAGAGCCTTAGGCTGAAAAAAATAAACAGTACCCAGGTCAGATTTTACATGGGCCAGATTCCTACTGCTGGCCAATTGGAAACAGTAATATGGAGATGAGAAAGGGTCATGAGAGCAAGTGGGCAGAGGGGATGATGCCACTGGAGAGAACCGGAATGTCTTAGAACAGTTTCCACCAGACACCAAAACGCACTCTAAATGAGAAGCTTTCTCAAGATCAAGAGTGACGGAAACAGAATCGGAGATACTCAGGGAGATAAATGAATGGAGAGATTTATTGATGAAGCATGTGTAGAACTAAATGTGGAAGTTAAAACAGCAGAAAATGAGGTCCAGGAGAGGAAATTGAGGGAAGAGGCAGCATGTGTCAGGGGAGGAAGAGTGCACGAAGAACATAAAGTGAAGGCAGAGCCATTGTTGAGAGTCATAGCAGGGAGGTGACAGAGCTGGAGCCATTTAGCAAAGCCACTACTCTGGGCACTATGGGCACAGCCCAGGGTCCTTACACTAGGAAGGTGATGTGGGTCTTAGACATTCCCCTGGGGAAATATAAACTTATTTATACTTTATATCATCCTGTGAAACTGCATCTGAACATCATAGGTGGCCAGAGAATGGCTAAATAAGGGAGAAACTGTAAAAATGGTCTGTTTGCAGGTTGTGTGAAGGTGGGTTTTAGAGTCTACTATAAGACTTAAACATGATGACTCTCAGAAACCTGAAGGAAGTCTTAAATTATAATATCAGTGAGAAAGGAACATCAATTATAACAAAATTTACTATGTTCCTATTTCATTTTATCACTTAGATTTTATCCAAAGCAGTTTCATCTCCTTTACCTAGATAAAGAGGTGAGGCATGGCATGCTGGAGGATAGGGGAAATCTGGTCATTCTTGAGCTGGAATCAGACAGTGGCTAGGATACTAAGAATGTCCATGATGATCTCATTCACATTTCCCGAAGCTGAGCACTGGACCTTTATTTGTCCCCAAGGGTCTCTTATCATTCAGTGATCCAGCATCAGCCTTCTTACAAGGTGGCAGCCACATTCCCTCGGTGCAGAAGTAGAAGCTGCCACCTCTTATATAAGTTTCAGGTTCTAGAACTCAACAACCTCATTCCACCCTATTCAATTAGACTAAGCAAATCCAAAGGCCAGGCCAGGGATAGGACCGGGTTTATGCACTCCATCTCTTACTGGAGGAGCTGCCAAACACTATGGCCCTGATTTCCACTGTACCACATCTGTCACATTCTAGCCAACATCAATGTTTAGGGACATGCTCTTACCTTGCTGCTTCCAATTAATAATTTCACAATCTTATGGTAATAAACACAAATGCTTTTAAAACAAATAATTTGGGATCTATTGACATTTGTATCTCCTTTTAGCCTTAGTTCCAGACCAACGGAAACAGAATCTTGAAGGGTACTACCCAGGCTTGGACATTATTAGCAATGCTTACTCACTGTGCCCAGTAGTGATTAAGGATCATCATATTAATGTTTTTCATAGATATAATAATGAGTGACTATGCAAAAGTAACTTGTCCACTCTAAGCCTAAGGCTTCCAATCTATAAAGGTATAAGAATAATCACCTCTTAGAGTTTTTGTGACACACTTATAGACAGATGCTTAAAAATATAGGAAGCACTCAATAAAGGAGACATTATTTTGAATATTCTTGTTAATATCGTTATTAATATCTTATTATTTATAGAAGAACAATGTGAACTCCTCAAGGGTACAAATTGTCTCTGTTTAGTTTAAACTATATTTTGAACAGTATCCAGCATATGCTAGATACTTAATAGTTATTTGCTAAGAATATTATTGACTGAATTGATTATTATAATAAACATTTGGCAGCTAGGAGTGATGGCACATGCCTATAATCCCAGCACTTGGGGGGCTGAGACAGGAGGAGGATAATAGGTTCAAGACCAGCCTCAGCAACTTAGTGAGAACTTCAGCAGCTTAACAAGACCCTGTTTCAAAATAAAAATTAAAAAGAGCTGGGGTATAGCTCAGAGGTAAAATATCTCTAGTTCATTTTCCAGTACCAAAATAATCAAACTAAATAAACAGTCTATCATTTAGTAAGTGTTCGATACATGTGAGTTGTTTTTTAAAGGGCAAAAACTATGATATCTGCTTATAAAATATTCCTTTTATCTTTTACATATACTGTTTTATATGATTTTTATAATGTACCATGGTTCTCATATGAACAGTGCAAAACTGATAAATGACCTCTGCCCTCAAGGGATTCAAACCTCACAGAGTTGACAATAAATGTGCACTTGGCACTGAAAGAAATGTTTGTTCTGTGTCAAATCATTAGATCCAATGGTACGAGCTGCATAGGCTCTGAGGAGCAGCAAAATCTGAGGGCCAAGGTTTTACAGAGAACGTGGGACCTGCAAGGGCTTTGGAGAGGTTCAGAAGAGGACGTGGGGAAGCAATGAAAGCATGAGGAAATGGGCAGCTCTGGGAATGGACAAGAGCGTTTATGGGGAATGACAGGGCTGTATGTGGTAGAAGCATTGAAGAGGAAAAAGTCAGAGGCAAAATTGGAGCGGCAGATAGCTCTGCATGTGAGGATTCAATGCCAGTAGCTACTGAGTGTTTTTGAGGAAGTGAGCATTATTATGAAGTGTATTTGTTTTTGCAAGATCATTCAAGTGTGCACCCTGAATGCAGGATCCAGGCTAACTCTATTCTACAACAGAATCCTGGGAGCTCTGCAGAAACAGAAGCCAGAAACTGGCTTCACGAAGTAAGAAATCTGGACCCCAAGCCCTAAGTAGATATCTCTTTCCTCTCTTGACTCCCCAGTCACACAGCGAAGATCAAAACTGCAGCTTTGCAGTTCTTAAATCCCATTCTGATCTACTTCTTTCTCCAGTTCCCAATTAATGCTGCAGTTATTGAACCAGATGTTTTAGCTAGGTGTAAAATACTATGAAATTTGTAGTAATTAATGATTATTATGATAGCTATGAGTTATTAATGACATTAGAAAGAACAAGATAATGTCATTGCATCTTTATAATAGTGTGAGGGGGCTTAGGAAAAAAATAGCAATTGCCATGACGATAGCTCCTGTAATGGGAAGATGGACGACATTTTGATAATAGATCAGCCAGAAAAGAAAAGCTAGAAAGTGTCTGAGAAGATGTATGAATGTGGAAAGTTGTTAGTGATCATGATCTGGGCAGATAAAAGGGCTGAAAAAAAAGAAAGAAAGCAGCCTAAAGGCAGTAATCCCCTTTCCCCGCCAGTACCATCTCTTCTGAAAACATCAGCCTTCTTTAGCAAAGCTGCCTTGACGCCCAGGGACCAGGGATGGGTTTGTCAGGGCTACCCGAGTGATTGGGCTGGGCTGAGGAGGGGGGCCAGCAATACACCCCACAGCCCTTCAGTACACACGGGACTGGATAATGTTTAAAACCCCAAATGAGAAACTATAGATATAAGTAAAGGAAAAAGAAGACAGAAGAATAATTCCATTAAAGTTATAAAACACACATGAGACGCTATGCATCTTTAAAGTTACAAAAGACACATGAAAACACTATGCATTTTTACTGAAGGATGTCTAAAGTTCCAAATATTCATTTTTTGTTCTGGATGAAAAGACACCATATAGTTCTAATATCCATGTTTGCAGATTAATTTATAAATTTGATACTCTCAAAAGGAATAATGAATTTTAATGGCTATTAATATTTTTACTGAATTTGATGATTTTAAGTACCTATAATAAAAATGTACGAGTATATGTAACACATTTTCAAAAATGTTTTATATGAAGGGTAAAGTACTTTTCCAGATATTAGCATATGCTTAAAAAGCTTTAATAGTATGCGTGAATGTACATTTTCATTTCTGCTGGGTGTATACCTAGGAGAGAAATTGCTGGTATATTTGGTAATTCCATGTAACATTTTGAGGAAATATCAAACTTTCTCCAATGTGATTATACTATTTTTTATTTCCACTAGTGTGCAAGACTTCCATTTGGTCCAAATCATCAATCTTATTATTGTCTGTTTTCAAATAATGATGGCCCTTCCTTCCTTCCTTTTTTCCTTCCTTCCTTCCTTCCTTCCTTCCTTCCTTCCTTCCTTCCTCCCTTCCTCCCTTCCTCCCTTCCTCTGTCTCTGTCTGTCTGTCTTTAATGGCAGTCTCAAAGACTGAATTGAGAAGTAGTCCCCCTACACATACTTTCTGAAAGACTGGGTAAGATTAGTATTATTTAATTGTTAAATATTTGACAGAACTTACCAGCGATACCAGCTGAGCCAAGCTTTATTTGTAATTTTTTAAAAAAAGTATTAGTTTAAATTCTTTTAAAATACAGGATTATATAAAAGTAGTAAACTTTTTATTTCTTTGGTTAGTTTTAGTGTTTTTTATTAATTTGTCAAATTCATCTGTGTTCAAATTATAAGCATAAAATTATCCATAATGTCTTTACTACATTAGTGTCTAAAGGATCTTTAGTGATTAACTCTCGTCTATTATTGATGTTAATAATGTCCATATTTTTGTTTTATTTTATTAAATTTGAAAGGCATCTATCAATTTTATTAACATTTTCAAATTTCCATTTACTTGCTTATCTGTATTATTTTTCTCCATTTATTTGCTTATCTGTATTATTTTTCTCATAGATATGTCATTTAATTTTGTTTCTTACTATTATTTTCTTTAATTTGGTTTGGGTTTACATTGCCCTTCCTTTTATGTCTTCCTACAATTGAAGCTTAAGTTGATTTGGACTTTATTGCTTTATCTGACATAGTGTTTAAAACTATATATTTGTCTGAAATCTCTACTTAAGCTGCATCTCACAAATCATTTTACTCAAGTCATACTATATTCTAATTTCCTGTATTATGTCTTCTTTTACTGTGGGTTATATAGAAGTGTTTTATTTAATGTAAGAATATTATGGTTTTTATTTTTATCTTTTCCTGATTTTTTCCTTTTTTCAATTTTATTGTGATCAAAATACCCTTTATGATTTAATTTTATTGAGACTTATTCTGTGGCTTAACATGTGTTTTGTATTACTGAATGTTAATGAGCACAAAAATAGTGTGCATTCTGTTTTTGTTGATTGGAATACTCTATTACCTTCAAATTTGCAAATTTGCAAATGTTGTTTCAAAAACTTGTTCCTATCCTTAATGGTTTTTCATCCTTTTCCCATAAATCATTGACAAAAATCTTGAAGATTTTTATATAATTGCAAATTCTCTATTTTTCCTTTCACTATTGTCAGTTTTTTATTTATGTATTTTGAATATCAGTCATTGTAAGAATACACATTTGTGATTAAATCTTTTGTTGAGCTGACACCTTTATCATCAGAAAATGTTCTTCTTTATCACTGGTGTTAACCTTTATTTTGCAGTCATTCTTGATGTTCAGATTCTTATATATTCATATGCCTTAACAATTAATATGGATTTCTTATAGTCAGCATTTACTACAGTCTTGCTTTAATGTTCAATTTTACATTTCCCTTATATTTGAAGATATTAGATATTTTTCATTAACAAAATTATAGATATGATTGGGTTAAGTCTACCCACTTACTGTTTATTTTATATTAGTCCCATCTGTTTTGCCCCTTTCCCTGATTTTCCTGGTTTCTTTTGAAATTTTTGATTCAATTTTTGTTTAAAACTGAATCATGCCTGGAGTGGTGATACACACCTGTAACCCCAGTACTTGGAAGACTGAGACAGGAAGATTACAGATTCAAAGCTATCCTCAGCAATTTAGTGAGGCCCTCAGCAATTTAGTGAGACCCTGTTTCAAAATAAAAAAATAAAATAAGGCTGGAAGTATAACCCAGAGGTAGAACACTTCTGGGTTCCATACCCAATACAATAACAACACCAAAACAAAACAAAACAAAAAATTGAGTCATTAAGTCTACTGCATCACTTTAATTTTAGAAGTTACTCTAGAGTAGAGATTGGGAAATTATGATTTATATACTAAAACCAGCCAGTTGTTGTTAATCAATACATTTTTTATTAAAACACAGTAATGCACCTTTGTTTATGTATTATAGCTGTTTCATGCTACAATGACAGCATCGAATAGCTGCAACAGAAACTGTATGGCTGACAAAGCCTAAATTACTTACAATATGTCTCTTCACAGATTAAGTTTGTTAACCTCTGCTATGGAATTCACAATACACAGTTTTAAGATAATTTAACAATTTTAATATATTTTACCTTTAAATGATAATTTAACATTTCACTTAAGATGTAAGTCTTAACTACAATATACTTTTACTTCTTCCTCTTTTCTCTGTTCTATTATATTAATAGATTTTACCTTGACCTATAGTATAAGACCTAGAAAAATTTTCACAACTTTTTTTCTTTAAATAGTCAAACATTTTAAACATTAGAAATCAAGGCTCTTATATGCACTCACAATTTTAACATTCTTGGGGATTTTAATTTCATTTTGTGGACCCGAATTTCTAGTTCTAAATATTTTATTTTTGTTTGGAAAAAATTTCCAAACAAATTGTTTTATTAATAATAAATCTTGCAGACCAGTTTTGTGAATAATAAATTCTCTTTTCTGTTTTTCTAAAAGAAGTCTTAATTTTGCCTTGATACTGGAAAAAATTCTAGGTTGACAATCATAACACTTTGAGCACATTCTTCCATTGTATTCTGTTTTGCATAATTTCTTATGCAAATTCTGTGATTCTATTCCCTTGGCTCCTCTCCTTGTATAGATTTTTCCTCCAGTTACTCTTAAGATTTTGTGTTATTAATTTTTAGAAGTTTATTTATGTTTTACTTGTTGCCATTTTCCTTTATATTTATCCTGTTTTAGTTTTGATTAAGTATTTAGATATCAAAGTTTATAATTTTATAAAATAAAAAAATAACCACCATTTCTTCAAAAAATTTCTATGTCCCTCATCCTTTGGAATTTCAATTACTAGTATATTAGACTTCTTAATATTGTCTGACAGATCAAAGATGCTCTCTTCATGTTTATTTTCAATTTTTTTCTGTGTGTTTCATTTTGCATAATTTCTATTACTATGTCTTTAGGTTCTTCTGTATATATTGTTTACCTATTCAGTGAAATTTTCATTTCTGATAGTGTGTTTCACATCTCTATATGCTCCATTTTATTTTGATGTTTCTATCTTTCATTTTCTTCTCTTCCCATTCATGTTATTTTTGAAACACACAAATGCAGTTATAACAGCCATTTCAATGTTCTTGCCTAATAATTTCATCTTTCAAAAATTATTTTTGAATCTTTCTATTTTATAAAATGATTTTTTTCTTCTGGTAACATATCACGTTTTTTCCTACTTCTTGGCATAGCTAATAATTTTTGCTGGAATGCTTCCATTATCATTTTAGAGTATTCAGTGTAAGAAGTCTGTTTTTCTATAAAAATTTTTTTATTCTAGCAGATACTTTAGTAAATTATAGTGCAATTTGATTTTTTCTTGAATTTTGCTCTGTTATTCTAGGTTCAGACTAGCCACAGAAGGGTTCAGTCCACTGCTGAGATATAGTCCTCTGGAGTCTCTTCTAAATGCCATGGTGATGGCTGTCTTCCCTGGTTGAACAATTTGTGATAGGAACTTAAATAATTCCTGATATGTGTGATTTCTGGGATCTAGTCAGTTTACCTGGCCTATTGCTCACCCATTATCCAGCCATAGCTCAAAAGGAAACATGCACATTTCTAGTTATTTTTCTCCATAGTTTCCTCCTTTTTGGAATTCTATCCTGCAACTTCTAGCCACAACCGATTCCCAGAACTTCAACCCCTTGCTCCTCAACTCAGTGAGACAGTTGTTTTGTTTGGAAGCTTTCTCTTAGCCCAGTGTTGGAAAGTTCCTCCCAGAACAGAGCCAGGACAATTGTTGGGCCTACCTCTTGGACCTCCCTCAGGGGACAGAGTTCTCTGTACTGTGAGTTGTCTGATACCTGGAAAAATGTTGTTCTGTATACTTTATTCAGTTTTCTTTCTATTTTACATCAGAGGTTGGATCCAGTCCTTACTACTTTACCATGGCCAGAAGTGGAAGAAGGAAAACCTTTTAGGAAGTTAATTAGAAGTATCTGAACAAAATTTATATTTAGTATCTTCCCTAAACATTGGAGGTTGTAATATAAAAGCACAAATGGAGAAACATATATCATGTCAAAATATTTAAAATATTTATAAATAAAGGTAGCAAAATGTTAAGATAAATTTTATCAACTTAATAAAAATAACTGAATAAAAATCTGGGAGGTCAGTTCATATTTGAAATTCTCAGGCTCCCTAAAGTTTCATCCTTATTGATCCTTTCCTCTACCCTCACATGCACTTGTTCTGAACAGCCTCTCGTGAAGGCAGTGCATGTGTATGTGTATGTTTCAGAGAGAGAGAGAGAGAGAGAATACAAATTTATATAAGAATATAAATGGACCTTTGTGACTTTTTTTGGTATTAGGGATTGAACCCAAGGGAATTCTACCTCTGAGCTAAACCCCCAGCTTTTTCTAGTTTTAATTTTGAAATAGTGTCTCATTAAGTCACTGAGGGTCTTGCAAAATTTCTGAGGCTGCCCTCAAACCTGTGATCCTCCTGTCTCAGCCTCCCAAGTACTGGGATTACAGGCGTGCACCATCACACCTGGCTCTGTTGTGGCTATTTTACCAAACTTTATCCATGAAAATATTGCTTGGTGGAAAATTAAATTTGATGTAAATCACTCCCCAAGTCAAATTAAATAAATACAAAAATGTAAAATGCCCAATCCTTGATTATAATAGACATTCAATTGTGTTAGATTTCTACTTTGTCCACCCTCTCAGTTTCTTAGAAATCATAAATATTAATGGCATGTTCCTGGAGTAATTTCTCAACCTTCATTGTCTATCTTGTTAGAGACTCAAAAGGGAAACAGTTTAGGACAAATGGTATGTGGTATGATGATAAAGAAAAGTAAATTTGATAGCTTAGGGGGTCTCAAATAAAGTTGTGTGTGTGTGTGTGTGTGTGTGTTTTCAGAGCTAGTGCTATTCAGAATAAGTGGCATGAAAAACAGATCATTGAAGTCAGAGAATAGGGCATGTATAAAGAAAACCCAAAAGGTGAAATTTGGCTAAAGATATTTTCTCCTAAAAGATAACCAAATTTTAATGATTTAGCTAAGAAAGCTAAACTTCAATGATTTCATGTCTACCTGAGGCTTATGGAAATAGAAATGGGGTAAGAACTGTGATTTGATATAGTCTCAGGCTCTCCATTCTACTCCCCTCCTGGTGGTATTGGCGGGATATCTTAACGCACCCTTTGCCTTCAGTTAAATTTCATGAGAATATCCAGGGTATCAATGGGTCAGTGGTGTACATCTTTCTAGGTACCCTCTGCAGTTATACCTCTTCTTGGGCTGGATTGAATATGGGCTTTTTCCAAAATATAGGATGAGCATCTTTGTTTTTTTGCAGTTCTGTATGGCTTGATGACTCTCAATCTCTGACCCTCCACCCTCTCAGTGCTGATCAATGTTTGTGCCCCGTGAAGGTCAGGGCTTCTACAGGCTGTCTGGATTAAGGTCTTGATGTCAGAGCCTGTTATCTGCTGCAGAGCCCCTAATGCCATTAGCAAGAAAATGAAAGAAGCTTCCAAACAACCTTCAGATCGATGCTAACGTTATAACTTCCAACAGCTGCTGCTCAGCTTCTTTATTTGTTAAGACCTCCTCCTGTGTAGAACTTTCTTGACTCCAGTTTAATTCTGTCAATTCAACAAAGATGTTTAGAGCAGCTGTTCTGTACACAGGCCTGGGCAAAGCCTTGGAACAGTAAAATGCATAGGATGGGGTGGATCCTTTCCCTCAAGGTAATAAGCATCCAACTAGAAAGAGAAACATCACAAAGAATTTAGAGGGTTGTATGTGGCCAAGATAATTTCTTTCTCAGGCTCAGTGGTGAGGCTCAGTGGTAGAGCACCTTCCTAGCTCATGCAAGGTTCTGAGTTCAATTGCTATCACTGCAAAATAATTATAATAATACATACATACAATTTTAAGGTGGTCAGAAGAGGGATATTCATGTTGGTACTATTGGAAGGAAGGATTTGAGGAAGTGGGGAGAAGAGGAATTGTCTTTACCTGGAATTAAGAGCTTTGAAACACAGGATTGCTATTTCTGGGACCTATGATGCAAGGCAGAACGATCTTCATTGTATTGCATTTCCAGCTCTTCCGAAACAAGGCTCAGGGTAGGAATGACTTAGAAACTCCCATGGAGCAACTCTATTTCTACTTGAGAGTATTTCTATTTCCTGCAATTAAGGAAGAAAAAATAATTATTAAAGTTTCTAATATTTATTTTAGAAATACACAGGGTAATAGAAATGTAGCCTTTTTTTTAACCTGGCTCATTAATTTCTATAATGAAATCTCTCTTGCACTGATATAGATAGATGTAAACTATATCATATACATTTATAATATATCAATATTTATAATATATCAATATTTATAATATATCAATATTTATAATATATGTATATAGATAGGTAGCATTCCTGTAATCCTTCACTCTGTTAGGGCTGACAGTTTTAGAATGGTGTCTGCCTAACCTCCTTTTGAGGATCAACCATGACTCATGTATTCAAGGTTTAGGATCCTTAAGAACACTTCTTAGAAGAAATCATAATACCCAACTGGCCATTCAAATTTCTCAACAATCTAGGCCATATATTATTTGGATCTCTTCTTCCCTCCCTCTTTTATTCACATCTTCCATTACTGCCATATTCATCATTTGATCACCATTTCTTTACCCCAAAGGCTCTTTCTTAATGTTTTCTTCTTTTCACGTGTTTCTTTTCTTCACAGCCCAGTTCAACCTAAGCTTGTTCTGCCAAGTTTTTACTGACAACTCCCATACACAGTGAACTTTAATTCCTCTGAAATACTGCATTCCTGACTTCCTAAACCATTTATTTGTATGAATGTCCTTCCATGTAATTTAACCTAGTTCACCTTTGAGAATGTAACTCTTCTTTATGGGACATGAAGTTTTTAATTTTTTTTCAATTTTTTAAATTGATACATAATATTTTTACATCTCTATGGTATCGGATACATTATGGTAATTCAATACATTTATATACAATGTGTAATAACCAAATAAAGGTAATAAACATTTTAATGTTTTTAACCATTAATCATTTTATAGTCATCTTCAAATATAAAATAGATTGATTAATTGATTGTTGTTTTATGGTACTGGTAATTTAACCCAGGGGCATTCTACCTCTGAGCTACACCCCCGGTCCTTTTTATTTTTTGTTTTGAAGCAGGGTCTCTCCAGGTTACTGAGAGTCTTGCTGTATTGCTGAGGCTGTCCTGGAACCTGTGATCTTGTCTCACACTCCCAAGTACTGGGGTTACAGATGTGTGCCACCATGTCTGGCTATCATAGATTGTTTTAACCAATAGTTACCCTACTGTGATAAAGTAGAATCAGAAATAGGTCCTATACTCTAACTGTGCCTTTGATGACCCTTATTGAACTTCTTTCCATCCACCATCCCTCCTACCCTTCCTAGTGTCTGATAACCACTATTCCATTCCATTCTTCTATAAGGCTGACTTATTGATTTCCACAAATGAATGAGAACACATTGTATTTGCCTTTCCATATCTGACTAGTTTATCTTAACATAAAGACCCCCAGTAGAACATGTATTTTTATCTTATGCAAATTTATATCACATTGCTCCATCAGTTTCTGTTTAATTAAAATAATCCAAGAATTCATAGAGAGACAAATCTTTTATGAAGATATTTCCTGTCTAAACAGAAATTAATTTTCTATTTTCTGCTTGCTTTAGATAACCTGAACTACTACATATGTCACTTTCTGGAATCTGTGCATTTTTCTAAATATGTCCTATCGGAACCCATACTCAACTGATTTGCTTCTTACTCTTACTCTTTACTGCATTCTAAACTTCTATTTTCTCCTTTTTACTTATCTCTTTATTATAATTTAGAGTTTTGCTCTTGGTCCTCCACTATTCCTCACATATACTCATTCTACAGATAATTTGAACCAGTCTCATGTCTTTAAAATCTCTACACTATTGAGTCAGGCATGGTAGAACATGTTTGTAATCCCAGTACTTGGGAGACTGAGACAGGAGGATCGCAGGTTCACGGTCAGCCTCAGCTACTTAGTGAGGCCCTCCATAACTTAGTGAGATCCTGTTTCAAAATAAAGAATAAAAAATAGGACTGGGAGTGTAGCTCGGAGGTAGAATGCCCCTGGGTTCAATCCCCAGTAACGAAAAAAAAAAATCTCTACACTATTGAAATTTAACCTACGTCTAAATACAGGATTCTCCTCTGAACTCTAAAGTATAGATTTACAAATGGATATTAGGTTTACAGTTAAAATTTAACATGTACAAAATTTATTTTTACTCGATCACCTGCATAAGCTGCTTATTTTTAGTTTTTCCAATCTCATACTTATTCCATATGTTCAAACCAAAAATGCAGAAGTTGAATAAAAACACAAAAATTTTATTGTAGGAGAGTCCAAGCATATGCAACATGTACAGGTTAGTGTAATGAACCCCCTGTAACCTTTACCCAGCTTCAGTAACTATCAATATTCTACCATCCTTATTTCATATATAACTTTCTCTACTTCCTATTTGTGTACATTGAATTGTAAATATTTTAAGTGTTCAATTTTTGGCAAATGGATTCATAGGATTAATCAGTATTCTTATTGAGAGTATGATCATTTTGTCAACATATAAAGTTCCTTCATGTCTTTTCAAAGTCAATCCCTTACCTCACTGAACACCATTAGTCTGAGACTTATCTGTATTTTTGCATCTATAAATAGTTTATTCCTTTATTATTACTAAGAATTTATTGTGTGAATATACCACAGTTTATTTTTCAACTCCATTAATAAATATTTGAGCTGTTCATAAGATTTGGCTAATGTGAATTAAGCTGCTATGAACATTCTTCTTTGAGTCTTTTGGGATTATATGTTTTCATTTATCTTGAGAAGACACATAATAGTAAAATGACTGGATTATAAGAAGGTATATGTTGAACTCTATAAAAGACTTCTGAATTTTTTTATAAAGAGGTTGGACAATTTTCTGCCCCAAAAGTATTATGGGTATATAGTTGGTTCCATGCTTTTGCAAAATTTATTTCCGGGCTTCATATTTTTAGCTCTTCTAGTAGATGTTTGGTAGCATCTCCTTGTGCATTTAATTTATCCTTCCATGATGAAAAATTTCCATGTGCTTATTATTTATTAGAATACATTCTCTTATGGAATATCTGTTCCAGTCCTTTGCCCTTTTAAAATATATGTTGGTTTGTAATTTTAAAATTGTTTGCCTTTCTTCTGGAACTACCATTTTTCAGTAACTCACCAAAACAGAGTACACAAAGGGAAAGAGGAAAGGAACCTCTTTCATTTAATAAAAATCATCAAGTTTATTTGCATAATATCATATCTTATTATCCTACTGATGTCTATGGGATTTGTAGTAATAGTCCCCAATATTAGAAATTCATGTTTTCTTTTAAAAATTTGTTTAGCTAGATTTATTTTATTAATCCTTTCTAATAACTAAAGTTCTGTTTTGATAATTATCTACATTTTCTCTGTTTTTTCTCTCAGATTTCAATTTTCATATTATTATTTTTTCCTTATACTTATTTTGGAATTGGACAGCATTTCATATACTCCCTGTTATGGTTAGATAAAGAATGTCCGCTGAAGAGCTCGTGTATTAATGCTCAGAGTTGACATAATTAAGTCCTGAGAGTTGTAATCTCATCAGTGTGTAAATTCATTGTGTTGGGTATACTAGGAGGTACCCTAAGCAGGTAGGATGTACCTGGAGAAGGTGGGTCCCTGAGAGTGTGGCCTTAGGGACTGTGCTTTTGTATTTGAATCCCTTTGCTTCTTTGCTCTCTTGCTTCTGGCCTCCATGATGTGAGACCAGAGCCCTGCCCTTGCTCTCCTTCTCTCTGCTTCCTGCCACCATGCCCTGAGATCTGCAGATCACAGATTGACTTGGACTAAACACAAAACCTTCAAGAAAACTGTAAGCAAATAAATTTTCCTTCCTCTAAGTTGTGTGGTCAGTCTTTCTGGATCATAGCTACAAGAATAATGATCAAGATTTTCCCTTAGTTTACTAAATTTGTATTGAGATAAATTTTGTTTTTTTTTTTTTTGCTTTCTAGGACTGACCTGTATCAGGTATATCCTATAGATTTTGATACATTATAATTTAATTACTATTAATTTTAGATAAATTTTACTTTTTATTTCTTCTCTTATTCCTCCCTTCCTCTTCCTCATAGATAATTCATTTAGAAGTGTGTTGTTTAATTCATATATATATATATATATATATATATATATATATATTTGTAGTATAGGGGCAAAAAAAGGAATGATCCTTTTCCTGCCTATCATAAGGGGTTGTGCCCAATACTCCTATAACAAATGACAGGTTAGTAAGAGAAAAGCATAATAGATTTACTTATTTTAACTTTTAAAGTTTTTTCTCTGCATTTGTGCTGTTAGGGATTGAACCAAAGATCTTGTGTGTGCTAGGCAAGCACTCCACCCCTGAGTTACACCTCCAACCCCATAACAAATTCATTCATGTGCATTAAGCATGGAATTTATACAAAATATAAAACTCAAAGAAGGGGCCAGATGGTTGAAAATTAAATACAGTTCTTCATAAGAGAGTGGGCCAGAAGTAAGGTAGTGACAAATTTAGGGAAGACAAGGAGAGAAACTTCATAGCAAATAAAAGATGTCTTACTAGGCAGATGCAATCCTTCATGTAATTTCTTAGCGCTGTCTTCTTCAGAATAAATAAAAAGTCAATGTAGGTATAGTGAGTTTTATTCTCCTCTTCTCTCTGTTGGCTAATCTTTTCTGGTTATTTGATGAGATTCCTGGAAAGGAAGTTTAAGATAATTTTATTTCTTTTGAAAAAAGTTTTCTCAGTTAGAAAAAGTAATTTTGCTTTTCCTTTTATTATTTATTTATTTATTTATTTTTGCGGTACCGGGGATTAAACCCAGGGACATTCTATCTCTGTGCTAGACCTCCGGCCCTATTTTTTATACTTTATTTTGAAACCGGGTCTCACGAAGTTGTGGAGGGCCTCACTAAGTAGAGAGAGAGAGAGAGAGAGAGAGAGAGAGAGAGAGAGAAAGAGCTGAGGCTGGCCACGAACCGGGATCCTCCAGTCTCCGCCTCCCAAAGTACTGGGATTATAAGCGTGTGCCACCACGCCCGGCTCCTTTTATTTTGATACAGGGGATTGAACCCAGGGACATTCTACCTCTGAGCTACATCCCCATCCCTATTTTATTTTTTATGTTGAAACAGGGTCTTGCTAAGTTGCTGAGGCTGTACTCAAACCTGAAATCTTTCTGTCTCAGTCTCTCAAGTACTGGGATTAATGGCACGCTCCATCACATCCAGCTAGATAGAGTAATTTTGAAGAGAGTTCCTCCCTTTGCTTTGGGGAGAAACAAGGATAGGTTAGGGACCTTGACTCTTGATAGTGTTGTTTAGATTCTATGCATCTTCACTCATATCTTGTATAATTGTTTCAGCTATGATTGTGAATTTTTCTGTTTCTCCTTTTAATTTTTACTCTTCCATTGAATTATTTCATTGGCCTTTTAAGTATATCATTTTGCATTGTTTTAATAGCATCTTTTGAAATTACATTATGATGATCTTTTTCTCAAGTCTCAATTAACTTACTTTTATTTTTTAAATATACTTTTATTGGTGCATTTTAGTCTCCCATCATAATGTATTTCAGAGTGATAGAGATGTACATGCACACAGCACTTGGTGATTCCCTTCCATTCATATTCTCAGCATGTTCTCTTGACCCTTCACCAAATTCTTTTGACTATACTTTCAAAATACATCCAGAATTTGAATTCTTCATGCCATCTCCATGATAGCCATCTCAGTTTATGTTTCTTGCACCTGATTTATTGTGAAAGAATTGAAGAATATTCCTTTGTCTCTACTTTTGTTCCTTTTCAGTCTATTTCAAATGTGATGCCCAGTGCTCTTCTCGTATTAAACTATTCCTGGATCACATCACTTCCCTGAGTCTCGCATTCAGCACAAGAGCTGAAGTCCTCCCAGGCTGTGCAAAACCTGTGTGTGAACTCCTTCATCTGCATCCAGTTACCTTTTGGGACTCCTCTTTTATTAATTCCTCCTTGCTTAAGCTAAATCTATATAAAATGATTCTTTTTTTCATTTCTCTGACATCAATTAGGCTTCTAGTTTAAGGTCTGCTATTTGCTATTGCTTCTGACTAGAACATTCTAGCTCCTGGATTCCTGTGACTCCCTTCCTTGTCTTCTTTGGTCTTTCCTAAAATGTCATATTCTCAGCTAGTTTTTCTCTGCCAAGCCTATCTAAAATGACTGCTCCTTATCTACCATCCCTCTTTCTAGCTTTAGTTTCCTCTTCAGTATTTATACCTATTTAGCATATTTATTTTACTTATTTAGTTGATTTATTGTGGACTCCATTCCCTTCCACAAACCTCATTAGAATATAAACTTTATGAGGGCAGAGATTTTTATTGGTTCTGTTTATTGTATCATCCCTAGTGCCTCAACTAATGCCTGACATTCTGTGAATGACCCGACTTGAGGTGCCATATAATCACAAGCCAATGTATTTCTTTTGCTCTTCTTGGTGGTGCTATTTTAATAATGCTTTAATCTTCCTTGATAAATGGTGAGCTAATCTTACCTGGCGTACCTTTAAATGAAGGTGATTTTGCTTGCTCCCCAGGTACCTTGTTTCCAGAGTACTAACTGTCCTAATAGTTACAAAGATTTTCCTAATAATTAACCTAAATTCTCCCTCTGTTGAAACAGAAGCCCCATTAGCTCCTACTCTGTCCTTGTTGACTAATGAGAATAATTGGTCTCCGTCCTTTTTATAGACTTGCTCTTCTGTATTTGTGCATATCTTCTGTGCCTCCCCCCAGCCATTGGTCAAGGAAGTGTGTCAGCAGATGGCCACGCGGGGACCAACGAGTCCCAGAACAGGCATTAGCAGCTCATGTCTTCACAACAGAAATGAATGAAAGGGATTTTAAATATACAGTGAGTTTATGTGGAAAAGGGGTCCACATAGAGTGTTAGATTCAGCTCTTATGTTGACAAAAAGACTTTTAAAGAACCTTAAGACTTGTGAGCAGCTACTGAGCAGACTTTTGGCTTCATATTTGATAATTAAGATGAAAGCAAGACATTCTCGAGATGCCTTTTCTCCTTTCCTTATAAAGGTACTAAGTGTTAAACTTTAGAGATGCTTTTGTAACTCTTCACACTGTTTCTAGCCTTCTGTTCCTAAATGGGTTTTCTAAGGCATCCTGTGCTTCCTAGAATTTTGTAGAATATTCTCCATGTTAAGTTGACCATCTTTTACTCCATAAATGTGCTGTTAATTATTTTTTAGGATTATATGAGGATATCCTTTCTGAGTCTAGTTGCTTTCTCATCATTTAAAAAATTACACCCTCATTTCCACCACAAAATCACCCATATATTTGTAAGTAAAACCAAAGATTTTACAAATAATTGATTGTATTTAAATGGTTAAATCAACAGAAATGGAGGACAGTGTAATCAATGGAAAAAAACCTAACTCCTAATTAGAAGACATGGGTTAAAATTCCTTATCTTTCACTTAATAACAATGTGGCCCTTGGGAAAATTCCTTACAGATCTCCAGTTACCTTAAGTTTAAATGAAGTTTCAGGTCAGATTAACTTGGAGGTTCTTTTTAGTCTTTCACTTTTATACTTCTGGAAAGGAGAACAGCTCCAAAGATCTTGTTACCATATTGTTTAAGATTATTATCCATGCATTTAATGTCAGTCAACAAGATTGTTGGAGTGCTATTGTGGACAAGAGTTCACAATAGTATATACTAGGAAATATCCTTATAAAAATGTGAGTAAAAATGAGCCGGGCGTGGTGGCGCACGCTTGTAATCCCAGTACTTTGGGAGGCTGAGACCGGAGGATCCGGGTTCGCGGCCAG
>PVJS01010519.1:0-47839 GCA_004027185.1 Glis glis | reverse complement strand
GAGGTAGAACGCCCCTGCGTTCAATCCCCGGTACCGCAAAAAAAAAAAAAAATTAAAAAAAAAAGAATAGAAAATAGGGCCGGGGGTGTAGCTCAGAGGTAGAACGCCCCTGGGTTCAATCCCCAGTACTGCTAAAAAAAAAAAAAATTGGGAAACAAGGATACCCTCAGATAGACAAGCAGAGATTCCAGTGGAGTGATAGAGGGGGTTTAGGGGAGAGAAGAGGGGGCTTAGAGATATAAAGAAGGTAAGAGTTGAAATAATTCTTTGTACACATGTTAAACTATCAATGCCAATCTCAAAGACACATACTGGGAAGGGGGGGAGGGAGGTGGGACCCGGAGGGAGGTGCTCCAGGAGTTGTGTGTATGTAAGTTCCCATCACTCTGTACCTTGGTATGATGGATAATTACAATACACCAATAAAAAAAGAGAGACAGAAAATCAAATTTATCCTGTATGAAATTATCAGTCTCGATAACATACATGGGGAGGGTGTGGGGTGGGATCTGGAGGGAAACGCACCACGTGCTGTGTGCATGGATGTTCCTATCACCCTGAACCTCATTACGATGTATAATTGCAATGTACCAACGAAAAGTATATTAAAATTTTTTTTAAAATATCAAAGCTATGGTGACATTTTTAGAAACTGAATTATAAAATTATGCATTCTCTCTTTTGTCCCTTGGAAAAAAAAATTTTAAGGCTCGAGGAAGATGAGAATAAGCTTTTTTGTTTTGTTTTGTTCTTTTTTTTTTTTTGCAGTACTGGGGGTTGAACCCAGGGGCATTCTACCTCCGAGCTACACCCCCGGCCCTATTTTTTATTCTTTATTTTGAAACAGGGTCTCACTAAGTTGCGGAGGGCCTCACTAAGTAGCTGAGGCTGGCCGCGAACCTAGATCCTCTGGTCTCAGCCTCCCAAGTCCTGGGATTACAAGCGTGTGCCATCACGACCGGCTAGAATAAGCTTTTTTTTTTAATGCTTTTATTGGTGCATTATAGTCTCACATCGAGAATAAGCTTTTAAGAAATAAACATAAATGAATTATATATTTGGCATCCTAAGCTCCGCTCTGTGACAAACTCATTTTAGAAGCTTAATTTAAATTTGCCAGACTACCACATTCACTAGAAATGAGGTGCTGGGAAGCTAAGTCAACTCAATGATGGCATCTTGCCCAAGATTTCAGACAGTGCTACCCAAGTGGTGATTAAAATTCAAGCTTAGTTTGTAACAATACTTTTGACATAGCTTCTATGAACAAACCCTGAGAAGAAACAAAACCCCGACTTACACCCCCAGACAAGTCACGGGTCCTAGATGCTCGAAGTCTTCACTCAAGGACCTAAGATTTGGGGGTCAAGTTCAGGTGGACAATGACTCGTCTGTTTTCAGTTTCAGCGTCATATTTTAGTAGCACGGTGAGTTCTCAGCCTGGCCAAGTGGTAAGAACTGATTCACTGAAACTCACCCTGTTGTCTGTTCACTGAAACTCACCCTGTTGTCTGTTCCTGGGAGGATCGGAGGGGGGACTCATTTGTTTAACTGATGGCTTCATCGGGGGCTGTTAACACCTCACAATCAGGTCTCCTAAGGCCTGACAACACGATCAAGTGTGTGGGAGGTGTTTTCTCTTTGTCCCCAAGGACAGGACTGGACTCTGAGTCTATTCGTCCTGTGTCTTGGAGGGGACAAATAAATAAACCATCAGGTTAAAAATAGAACTGTGAGCTGGGCGTGGTGGCGCAAGCTTGTAATCCCAGTACTTGGGAGGCTGAGACCGGAGGATCTGGGTTCGAGGTCAGCCTCAGCTATGTAGTGAGGCCCTCCGCAACTTAGTGAGATCCTATTCAAAATAAAGAATAAAAAATAGGGCCGGGGGTGTAGCTCGGAGGTAGAATACCCCTGGGTTCAATCCCTGGTACCGCAAAAAAAAAAAAAAAATAGAACTGTGAATAGAGGCAAATATATGTTAATTTGTAAATCTACTCCATCAGTGACTCCTGTCTAAAAAATGCTATGAAAAAAGTCAGGCACTCAGAGGGAGAAACAGGGCTACTCCTTCCCAGCAGAGCAGAGTTACGGCAAGGAGGACTCCTCCTGGAACCTATCAACGTTTCCACCTCTAAGCCAAGGCTGAGACCTAGGAGCGCTTGAAAACTGAAAAATGAGAAACTGTGAACTTCCAGAAAGTTCAGCATGCATTTAGATCAAGGGTTCAACGGGTCCTCATTTGATCGAAACCAACTGTGCAGAGCTCGTCCCCACCATCAAAGCGGTCTGGATGTGTTCTGTTTGCTGAAACTGGAAACAGGAAGTGAGCTCTCATTTTTCCAGGTCTGGGCTTTGACTGGAAACGGACCCAGGTCGCTCAGGGTCCCCGCAGACCAGAGCCTGCAGCCCTGCTTTCTAACAATATCAGCGACGCTGAGTAGTGGCTTTCACCCTGACAGATGGTGTGGCCATTGTGACACTTCCCAGCTCAGCCCACACCACCAGAGTCACCTCAGCTCTGCAGAAGGAGCTCACAGAAACACGCAAAGCCAGTGTGGACCGTGAAGCTAATTGGAAGGGCGGGTCTCCCAGGAGCCAGGGCCTGGGACACATCGGCCCATAACCTCTGGCCTAGCAGTTTGGGGCTGAGATTTTAATCCCATAAACCACGCTACCTGCCACCATGTGGCATTCTGGGGTGGAGGAGGGTGGGACTAGAGGTATATAAAAGTGTCAGGAATGTTCAAAGTAATTATGGGGTTTAAAGTTGTCATCAAACATATGTTCCAACCAGAGTCGGGCATGGTGGCGCACACTTGTAATCCCAGTACTTGGGAGGCTGAGACCAGAAGATCCGGGTTCGCGGCCAGCCTCAGCTACTTAGTGAGACCCTCCGCAAGTTAGTGAGACCCTGTTTCAAAATAAAGAATAAAAAGTAGGGCTGGGGGTGTAGCGTGGAGATAGAATGCCCCTGGGTTCAATCCCCAGTACCGCAAAAAAAAAAAAAAAAACGACAACAAAAATCATGTTCCAACCAGGTGTAGGGGGGTGTAGCTGAAAGAGAGGAGAAATAAGAATGGAGGAGAGCGTAAATTGCTGCGGCTAACGCTTCATCCTGCTTCACCCTGGAGGTGGCGGGCCCTGGCTGGCTGCGCATGCCAATGCAGAGGAGGTACAGCACTCGGCTGGAGGGTGCCCCTGTGTTCTGGTGGCCCAGGGCCGGCTACTCACCCGGTGATGGCCGTGTCCACCTCGTGCACCAGCGGCACCGTCAGCGTGAGGGTGTTGTCGTGCAGGGCTTCAGAGCGCTCCACGTTGCCACTGTGCAGGGAGAGGAGAATGAGCAACACCAGCCGACGCTAGCTTCCAGCTGCGGGCTTGCTGGCCCGCGTTAGTGCCACGTCTCCCGCTTCTCCCAGGGCCCACTGGCCTTATTTGCCCCCGGTTCTGCTTTTGGAAGAGTCCCCTTGGACAGAGGCACGGTGGGCACTTTACTTCCTTAGTTGTGTCCCACTCATAAAAATGTGAAGGTGAGAAGTTTATTTGAGAGGTGGAGGAGGCTGGGAAGGGAGGAGGCCCATGAAGGCTGCTGTCCAAGAGGCTAGTGCTGCAGGCGGCTGGGCTCCGTCTCACTGGGGGACTCTGCGAGCAGCGCAGAGCATGCACCCGGCCTTCCCAACTGAGGGGAATCCATGGACTCCTGAGAGCTGCAGAGGCAGGGGAGGGAGGGGACATGACTCCCAGGTGAGTGGCGCTGGGGAAAGCCCCAGCGGGTGGCAGGAGCTGGGAGTTGGAAGCGGTCCCCTGGGCATGCTCAGGGGCTGTGGGTGGACATCTGCTGGGTGTGCCTCGTCTGTAGTGCTTGCTCCAGGAAGAGTGGGCCAGCGAGGTTAGACTGTGCATCCAGGAGGGGGTGATGGACCTCAGCAGCTATTAGCCACCTGGAGGGCTCGCCCATCCATCAGCCACAGACAGCTAAGCCCAGGAGAGAGGCGCTGGCAACCCTGCACCGTAAACACCCCGTAGCTTTGCTCACCGAGGCATTACCTTGAGGGAGAAAACACAGAACGTGGATTCTTTGGGGAGCTTTCTGGAAAGGAAAGGGCCAGGCACTGTGCTAGGCACCTCTCAGCATGATTCCCTTGCAACTTCACAGCAACCCTAAGGAGCGGGGTGACCACCCCTGACAGACAGGCGAGGAGCCCCTCAATAGGTGTGGACCCCACTGCAAGTCCAGAAAGACCTGAGCTTCCAGCCAGCTCAGGCGGACTCTAAACCAGGGCTCTTCCCCGTGAACCTTCTCCTGATACCAGATTGGGGCACAGGGGAGAGGAGGAGAAGAAGGAACAGGAGGGAGAGACAGGACCTAGTTTCCCTTTACTGAATCACTCAACTCCAATCTGAATTGGGATGATTATTCCTGGGGAATAATCACGTGCCCTTGGGAAAAGCCACGTGTCTGGTGCGTGTTGCTGACCCAGCACTTACAGCTGGTTCCACACGTGGGATGGACGGGGATCCCACTGGAGAGCCAAGTTCACCCTCTAGAGGTGGAACAGAAGAGTCCCCCAGACCTGCTGAGGTTGGGCACAGTTCGCCCCGCCCTCTCCCCCAAGCACCTCTGAGCTCCTGCCTGCTCCTGTCCCCGGCCCCACCCAAGGTCTTCCTCCCCGGGCCTGCAGGTGCTGAATGGCACCAATACCTAAATAGCTCACATCCTCTCTCTTATTGTTCTGAAACAATGGTGCTGTGTGACCCCGACCCGGCAGGGCCACCTTCACGGCCCCAGCTCCTCATCTGCTTTCAGTAGGTGGAATGATGTCAGACCCTCACTGGGCAGCCAGCGGCCGGGTCAGGTGTCCACATGGCTGACTTCCTGGCTTTCCTTTTCCCAGGGGGCGATAAGAGCCTTGGAATCCCTGCCATGGGTGGACCAGCGGCGACTCCCGTAGGCAGGATGGCACTGCCCTGGCCCTGTCCCCTCCCTACCCCCAACACCCTGTACATCTGAGAAGTCAGCTCCTGATGGAGGAGCCACCCCTGTCCTGACATTTGTCTAGCCACCTGTGGCCGCTGGCAGCTCAGGCCCCACGGTCTCATCTGTCATCGTGTAACAGCTCCGGCATGAGCTAGTTTGAAAAGTTGAGATAAAGAGGCCAGACATCAAAAGGCGCCCTGCTCTTCCGCAGCCCGTGCCCGGGATGCTTTCCCGCCGTCTGCAAGGCCAGGCGGAGAGGAGAGGTTTGAGACACTGTTTAGTCTCAATGTCGTGTCCTCTTAAACCTGCAAGCGGGCCAGAGACCTTCAAAGGGTGGTGACGGAAGAAAGGGACAATTGATAAACTGTGGCTTTCGAGATTAGGAGCCTTAAGGATCTGTCACTGTAGCATGGACTCAATTGTGAGAGCCCTCTGGGGCAGTAAGACCCAGCTTCCACCAAAGCCTGTGAAGCAACAAAGCGCCTGAAATATTCTGCTGCGCGCTGAAAAGAGAACGTGATCTCCTTGACCTGTGCGATCCAAGGAATTAGAAATACTTGTATTTAATTATTTAAGCTACAAATACGAGGCCTCCCCTGATGCTATGCAACAATATCAACATATATAAGGGGATGTTCTTGAATTTAGTATGTTACTGGCATTTGAGTTACTGGTACACACTTAGCACTGTAACTGGTAAACAGCAGGTGCACAATAGATGCTTACTGAGGGATAATGTGCTCATCATAGATGAAAGGAGTACAGATAGTAGCTTTCAGCCTTGGCTGCTCATTAGAATCAATTGTGCTGAACCTTTTAAAAAAAATCCCAGTGACCGGCTCTTCCTACAGAACAATTAGATCAGAATCCGGTGGGGCAGGGGCCCAGGCAGCAGCATTTTTTAAAGCCCCCCCAGGTGACTGCAATGCACATCCAAGACCAGGGCACCGCTAGTCTATGCACATGTTATTCTGTGTGTGTGAGTGTGTGAGTGTGTGTGTGTGTGTGTGTGTGTGTGTGTGTGTGTGTGTGTGTGTGTTACTGGGAGCTGAAACCAGGGGCATTTTACCTCCAAGCTACACTCCCAGTCCTATTTTATTTTTTATTTCGAAATAGGGTCTAAGTTGTAGAGGGCCTCACTAAGTTGCTGAGGCTGGCTGTGAACCTGCGATCCTCCTGTCTCAGCCTCCCAAGTATTGGGATGACAGGCGTGCGCCACTATGCCTGGCTTATGCATGTGTTATTCTAACAGATGAACCTTTTACCACATGCTCTTGGCTCCCCACCCTCTCTGACGAGCTATGAAGGAGGCTGGGCAGCAGACCGTTTCCTCTTTTTGACCAGGGACATCCTTCTATGCCATGTTTCTGCCCAGGACTGAAGGCTACCCCAGGTGTTAAGGGACTGACAGAGCACATGGATAGGTCTGACCCCAAATGGTGAATTTTCTACGGATCCAAGAAATGGCAGGAGAATGAGGATATTTATTTATTATTTATTTATTTATTTATTTATTTTTGCAGTACCGGGGATTGAACCCAGGGGTGTACCCCTGGCCCTATTTTTTTATCCTTTACTTTGAAACTGGGTCTCGCAAAGTTGCGGAAGGCCTCGCTACGTAGCTGAGGCTGGCCGTGAACCCTGATCGTCCGGTCTCCGCCTCCCAAGTACTGGGATTACAAGCGTGCGCCACCACGCCCGGCTAGAATGAGGATATTTAGATGTGGGCGGGCATCTCCCTCCCCCGTATTAAACCCAGCACTCCCATGCTCTCTGGTCAAGCTGCTGTTTGGCGTCACTTTCCTCTTCAAAAACTCTCGGCAGGCCCTCCCTGCTGTCAGAATACAGTCCAGATGTTCTGAGAGGCTAACTTTGCCTTCACAGTCCAGCCCAGGATCATCTTCCAGCCCCATGTCGCACTGCGCCTGCTCGCTCCCAAGCTCCTCTGAGCAGGCCACGTGTCCCGGTCCACTCCCATGCCCGCCCCACGTGGGTGTGACAGTAGGTTGCATCACAGACATGCTCCCTGCTGTGCCAGTGTGCTTCAGCCTGAAAACAGGTCCCTCTGTGTGCCACCTCCCCGGGAAGCCTTTCTGGATTTGCGCCATGAGAATGGAGTCTACCCTCTCTATGCTGTGTGCCTGCTCCTACTGGCTGCAGCCATATCGTATGTGAACATGAATTAGGCAATCGTGAAAATAAGATGAACAGAAAATAACTAAGTCTCGTGGACCAGGGAGAAAGTGGCTAAAATGACATTTTGGGGACAACTGGCATGGCTGCAACTGGAACCGTAGATTAGACACCAGTACTGCACCGACATTAACGTTCCTGAATCGGCTAACTGCTATGGTTACTTAAGAGAAGAGCCTCATTCTCGGAGAATGCACGCTGGGCACTTATGGATCAAGGGGCCTGGTTTCTGCGACTTGCTTTGAGAGGGTTGTGAAAAAAATACGTAGAAAGAGAAAGAAAACAAACGAAGCAAAACGTTGACATTGGGTGAATCTGGGCAAAGGGTATAGACGTGTTTCTTGCATGATTCTTGCGACATGTCTATTGCGTCTAAAATCATTTCTAATTAAAATTTAAATGAATAGGTGGTTTGGGGTGTCCAACCCCTCCCCCCCCCCAGCAAAGCCTGTATCTTCTTATTCATCTACCTAAATGCGTCTCCCTGCTTCCAAGTTGTCAACCCATCTGCTCCAAGACATCCACGGATCCTGTCTTGAGGACGCGTCTCATAGCTCCCCAAAGGCCAACCTCAGGCACTCGCAGCTCTGCACACTCCTGGGGGGAGACGTCAGCCCCCGCTGCCTGTCCCTATCTGTCCACCTGTCTTCAGGACAATCCCTCTCACAAGGAGCATCACTTGGGGGTCTCTGCCAGCTGGTTTGGCCACGCCCTCAGGCTGCAAGTACCCTTCCCCTCCTTTAAGGGATGCAGCGACATGTTTCTGAGAAGCAGCTGACCCAACCTGACAAGCCACACATCAAACCCACCTCTGTCCGATTTGGGAAACATATGGCCAAGCAGGGATTGGCCGACCCTGTGACCTTGGACTAGAACTTTACCTGTGTAGGACTGTCTCGCCTCAGCTGCAGAATCATTACCTCCAACCAGGTGACTCCCAGCTGTGACTACAGAAGCAGAACTAGACAGCCAGCATCCCCGAGAGCCCTGCCCGCACCCGGAGGACGGGGCTTTATCACCCAGCATCCTGGGGACCACCAAAGCCTGGCCAGGGTACCTCGTTCCCTGGTCCTGTAAGACTCTGATCTTGGAAAGAGATGTTTAAGTCCCCCTTACCTCTGAGCAGTAACAATGAAGCTGAGAACGTCGTCCTCCCCAGACAGGTGGCTCGTGTCAAAGATCACGCTGAATTCATACTGGCGAAAAAGGAAGCCATGTTTGGCGCTCACACACATTCCACACTTAAACTGCATTGGCTACAGTATTCTGAAGTTTATGACCCTGGAAGCCCATCTGCAGGACAAGCTTTATTTTTTAGGCATATCTTTCTTTCTTTCTTTTTCTTTTTTTTTTTTGCGGTACTGGGGATTGAACCCAGGGGCGTTCTACCTCTGAGCTACACCCCCAGCCTGATTCTTTTATTCTTTATTTTGAAACAGGGTCTCACTAAGTTGCGGAGGACCTCACTAACTAGCTAAGGCTGGCCGCGAACCCAGATCCTCCAGTCTCAGCCTCCCAAGTACTGGGATTACAAAAATAAAATAGGGCTATTCCAAAAATAAAACTAGGGCTGGGGGTGTAGCATGGAGGTAGAATGCCTCTGGGTTCAACCTCCGGCACCAAAAAATAAAAAGATCTCTCCCCGTGCACGCAGCCAGGGCAGGTCATGTGAACATACACAGATAAGGTGGCTGCCTACAAACCAGGGAGATAGCCCTCGCCAGGGACCAAATCCTCCAGCACCTGGATTTGGACTCTCAAGCCTTCAGCATGTGAGAATTAATGTCTGGTGTTTATGCCACCTGTCCCGGGTGGGGTTTGTTAAAGATATCTGAGCGACTAGTCTTGGTCACAAAGACAGAAATGTTCACACTGTCAGAGCCAATGTTGTGCAACGCTGTGTCCAGGTATCACCCCAAATAATCTCATGAGCCACCCAAAGGCATCTTAGTGCACCAACCCCAGCAGTGAGCATTCAGTGATTTAGGGGACAGCGCCCTAAACAAATGGTTTCTGCCACAGACATGTCAGGCATGTGGGTGGGGGTCACCGAACCACATCTCCTCTGGGATCTACCCCCAGCAGCAGGAGCATGATAGGGCTTCAGTGGCCACCCAGCTGCTGTGGGAGGCAGAGGTGTGGGGGGACACCCTGGGGGAGACAGCTGCAGAGTCAGAGGCTGGGGAGAGGACTGGGGGCCTGCTGCCAAGGAAGTGTCCCCTCACCTTCGACTTGGACCTCATGAACGGGAATCCCACGCTGCATTTGAGGAAGTCCAACTCCAGCAGCTCGCAGGAAATGCCCATCTCATCCTGCAAGAGAAAGCACAGACGCATGGGCAGGCCGCGTGGGAGCCAGATGTGTGGGAGCCAGATGTGTGAGGGGGCCCTAGTGAGGCCCGCGCGTCCTGCGGAAGAGTTTTCAGACAGCAGTCACTGGGGCTGTGGTGGCTGAGCCCTGTGACCCTGTGACCAGGCCCCCAGTCCTCCTCTGACTGCCCAGCTTCCCCTGGGTCCTAAGAAGACAAGTGTGGGGGCAGAACCACTGTTCATTCTAAATTAATGCTTTGGGTCCGAACCCTAGAACCGGCCTGGGAAGGTGACCGGGCCGTGAGTGGGCCAGAAGCCTCTTAAGGTTAGAACCAAGTCATTTTTCTGGCCCCTTTTTCCTAAGCCCACCCCTTAATCCTGTCTTTCGAGATCTTACTGGTTTAGGAAAGACAAATTCAAAGAAAGTCACACCATGGAAAAGAGGGCTTCTTTCTATGCCGGAAGCATGCGAGGCTGAGCTGCCTGCCTGTGCGGCCTCCCGGGGTGAGGGTTGGGTGTCAGGGTGGGGGCTGCGTGTCAGGGTGAGCGACCTAGGTGGGACTCTGCACAGTGCAGCTGGGAAAAACCTGGGGGGAGGCCGCAGAAAGCTGCTGTCTCCCCACCCACAGACACTCTCCAACCAAGGCCGAGGGAGACCAGGCTGTCTCCTGGCCCACAGGGCCTCTCTGAGTCGCCGAGGGGAGACAGCAGGCTCGCAGATTTGGGAGAAGGAAAGGGTTAGAACAGAATAGAACCAACCCTCGCGGAGTGTCTACCTGATGTCCAAAGCCAGGACAGACACTGAAGCTCAGTGAGGAGGTCACATAACCTCCCCAAGGCCATTCAGCCCAGGGGGGCAGCCAGAAAAGAATTTGGATCAGACTTGGCTAACTCTGAGACCCATCTCCTTGCTCCCTCCATGCCTAGAATTTCTAGAGAGTGAGCCCAGCCAGCAGTCAGGGCAGCCCACGGGAACCAACTTGTGCACTCTGCCCCTGGAATGGTCCCCAGGTTCCCACCTCCAGTTTCCGAAGCTTGCATCTCAGCTCAGACAACATTTCCAGTACTTGGGATTAGAAGAATGAGGGTTTTTTTTTTTTTACTGTATACCCAGTAAAAAGAAAAAAGTGAACATTTGCCACAATATATCTAGTTATATTATATACATATCCCACACATATCTATCCTAATATATCGAGAGCATTATCAAACACACGAAAAATAGAAATGATGAAAGGTGAATAGCTAATTTTTGGGGTTAGAAGTGAAGAGAGTAACTAGGGAGGCAGTAGGTAGAAGAAGGAGATTCTCAGGGTGCTGGGTAGATTTTCTCTCTTGATTTGGGAGCTGTTTACATATGTATAATCATTTTGTGAAAATTTATTGAGCTGGGCATTTAACAACTTATGTACATTGTTAAACATCAAAACAACTTTACCTAGAAAATAGCAATTAAACAAAAAAAAAACCCCAAAATCCAAAATACAATTGAACAAGAGATAGGAAATAAACAAATGTAAGAGGAAACTAGTATATCTTTTCAATACCTAGTCTTGGAAATAACAGATCTCAACGTCTATTAAAATTTAAATGGTTATAAGCATTTCTCACAAGGAGATCTTTCTCTTGCATCAGTATCACCTTGGGAACATCTTTAAAAATGCAGATTCCTAACCAGGCAATGGATTAGGTGGCTGGTGGCGCACACCTATAATCCCAGTATCTGGGAGGCTGAGTGAGAAGGATGGCAGGTTCAAGGCCAGCCTCAGCAACTTAGCAAGGCCCTCAGCAACTTAGTGAGACCCTGTTTGAAAATAAAGAATAAAAAATAGGGCTGGGGGTATAGATCAGAGGTAGAATGCCCCTGGGTTCAATCCTCAGTACCGCAAAAAAAAAAAAACCTCAATCCTGGGGAGATGTGACAAAGCTTATCTTCCCCCAGCTTTAAGAAACAAGTCGGTGGATGGTGTTTTCGTGTGTGTTTGGGGCGGGGGTTGCTCATTACCTCTGCCAGGCATTTGGTACGTGCCAGGAGGTATAAGGGAGAAATCCCAGGGACCAGGCCTCCTCTTTGCTCTGGTTTCTGCCATGTTCCAATCATTGCTCACACTGACTTGAGTCAAAAGAACTTAACTTTAGCATTCACGAGGGGCTTCTGATTACAAGACTCTCGGCTGACCGGGAATGAGAACCAGAGAACAATCCATGCAGTGTCCGTGATGGCCAGGCAGTGTAGACATCTGAGTATCTGGTTCAAATACAATGCACATCTACCACCGAGTAAAACTGAAAACTTCCGCGAGAGACGCGGGCTTGAAAGCAAAGCTGGAAGACGGGTCAAAGCTCTCCGTAAAGCCAAGGAGAAATCTGCGTCTGGCAGAATGACATCAGCGAACCGTGGGAAAAGTCAAAGCCACGCTGGATGATAGCTCTCAGCGCTCCTTCAGAAGACAAAGACTTAAACAAAGTAGAGCAAGAGAAGCCCCTGGAAAGAACAAGTCGTAAATAAACAATCCTTTTGTGATTGTACTAAAAAAAGGGGGGGGGGCTATGTTACAGCAGGAAAACTCACATCTATAAGCGGTCCATCCAACACTCAGTTCCAGAAATCAGGACACAGTTAAATAAGCGTCTGCCTTGGCTCTAAGATACCTTTGACATTCTAAGTACAATGTTACAAGTGCAATTAAATCTGGGGTAAAGTAAACCTACTTTTACAATTTTTTTTTAGTTTCATTTTTTCAAGCGAAATTCTGATCAACACGTTCAGAAACATTTTGACTATGAAATCTTGGACCCTATTTTAAGCAGATTCACTAACTGGCCTTTTCCCCATTTTTCCTTGGCTAGCAAGGGCAGGACTATCAGGGAAGCTGGGGGCTGGGGGGTGTACTTCTGTAATCCCAATACTTGGGAGGCAGAGACAGGAAGATCGCAGGTTGGAGGCCAAAGCCTGGTACCTTAGCAAGACCCGGGTTCAAAATTAAAAATAAAATAGGGCTGGGGTGTAGCTCAGAGGTAGAATGTCCCTGGTTCAATCTCCAGTAACACACACACACACACACACACACACACACACACACACACACACACACAGTGTTCTTCCCTGGAGATTATAGGTAATTCAGTGTAAATTTTCTACCAACACAGATCACTCTCAGGATCAGGAAATCATCAGTTAACATTTTTCAAAATACAAGGATGGAAAGCATCCTTGGTCTGTGCACATTTGCCTCTGTATCCTCAGCACCTGGCACTCAGCAGCTCCTGAGTTTGTGCTTATTAAATGAACAGACAGGGCGTGGTGGTGCACGCCTGTAATCCCAGTACTTGGGAGGCCGAGACAGGAGGATCACAGGTTCGAGGACAGCCTCAGCAATGTAGCAGGACTCTCAGCAACTTAGCAAGACTCTGTCTCAAAAACAAACAAACAAAAAGGGCCAGAAGTGTAGTTTGGAGGTAGGATGTCCCTGGGTTTAATCCCTATACCACAAAGAAAAAGAAAAAAAAGTGACCAGGCCTTGGCTGGTGGAGGGTTCAGATGCAGCTCATTGGCTGGTGTGCCTGGCGCGAGGGATGCTTGCCTTGGCAACGATCTTCTCTTTTCCAGACATACCTTGGCCGCCCCAGCCCGGGGAGCGTGGCCAGCAGAGGCAGGCTCCAGCCCTCTTTGGAACGTGCGGCGGCTGGAAGAATCAGATAATGAGGCTGGTGAGCATCTTTGGCTGTGGTCTCCTTCTTCCCATTCACAGGGCAGTTGATTTGAGTCTGGGGGAGGGCCAGGTGTGACCACCGACGCGGCCTTCTTTGGGAACCAGAAACCCGTGCGTCGATGATGCTCTGAGTGTCAGGTGCAGCCGGAGTCTGACTTCCCACCTTCCAGCTCCCACGTGGGTTTCTCACACTGAAGATGACCCCAGGGTCTCCGAGTCTGGCTATCAGTTGAGTTCCTCGAAGACTCTCTCCCTCCTCCAGACACACAGGAGTGGCCCCTGTGAGCTTGAGAGGCCGCCATGATAACTCACTTGGTTGATAGAAAGTTCAGGTGAACTCTGCAAGTGCTTTGTACCAAATCCCTGACCTCCGAGGAGTCGGATGGGAGCAGAGCTCCCAGGAACCTGGCTCTGTCACTTGACAAGAGGATTTTTTTTTTTTTTGGCGGTACTGGGGATTGAACCCAGGGGCATTCTACCTCTGAGCTACACCCTCAGCCATGTTTTTTATTCTTTCTTTTGAAACTGGGTCTCACTAAGTTGTGGAGTGCCTCACTAAGCAGCTGAGGCTGGCCACGAACCTGTGATCCTCCTGTCTCAGCCTCCCAAGTACTAGGATTATAGGCATGCGCCACTACGCCCGGCTCGAACCCAGAGGCATTCTGACTCCAACCTACATCCCTAGCCCAATTTTATTTCTTGTTTGGAAACAAGGTCTCACTAGGTTGCTGAGAGCCTTGCTAAATTGCCGAGGCTGGCTTTGAACCTGCGATCCTCCTGTCTCAGCCTCCCAAGTATTGGGATTACAAGCGTGTGCCATCACGCCCAGCTCAGAAAAAGAATTTATTCTCAGAAAATACTTCATTGGTCCCATCCAATGAAGAGTCAGTCTAAGTCTCACCAGATCTGCCCTATTTCTGGGGGGGGGCACCCACTGGGACAGGGCCCATGAAATTCCCCTACGGGAGGAAGCACATGGGCTTGCAGTTTAGAAATTGCACAGGCTGTGGCATTGGTGTCCGAACTTTGATTATAGCAGCTATGTGTCATCAAGCCAAAAAAAATTTTTGTGTGTGTGTGTGTGTGTGTGGTGCTGGGGGTTGAACCCAGGGCCTCAGGTATGCAAGGCAAGTGCTCTACCACTGAGCTACATCCCCAGCCCTTGTCATGCAGTTAACCATCCTTTCTATAAGCTTCCACTTTCACACGTGTCGAGTGAAGTCATAGCACTTGCCTGACAGGACCGTTGCTGGAGCACCAGGGCTGACGGCTGCAGGATGGGGTACCTAGAAGACCCCGACTCAGGACTGGCTTACTATGTGCCAGGCAATGTTTTAAATCCACTATCTAAGGACTCCATGCGGTAGCTGCTTTTTTATTTCTATTTTACAAGGAGGAACCTGGAACACAAAGAAGTTCTATCGCTTGCCTAGGCTTTCCCAGCTGGCAAATGATGGGGCCAGGAGGTGAGCGGCACATCCCTTCCCGAGGCCCGTGCTGATAACTCTCTCGGCATGTTCTCTTTATTTTTTATTCTATTTTATTTTATTTTATTTTATTTTATTTTATTTATTATTTTATTTTATTTATTTTATTTTATTTTGCGGTACCAGGGATTGAACGCAGGGGCGTTCTACCTCCGCGCTACGCCCCCAGCCCTATTTTTTTATACTTTATTTTGAAACCAGGTCTCACGAAGTTGTGGAGGGCCTCACTAAGTACAGAGGGAGAGAGAGACAGGGAGAGAGAGAGAGAGAGAGAGAGACAGAGAGAGAGCTGAGGCTGGCCGCGAACCCGGATCCTCCGGTCTCCGCCTCCCAAAGTGCTGGGATTACAAGCGTGCGCCACCACGCCCGGCGGCATGTTCTCTTTAAATGTTAACTTCTTTCTGCTGACTGCCCCGACTCTCCCTGTAGAACATGACATGTGGTTTGAATATACATGGGTGTGGGGAAAAGAATTCTCATCTGGATACTATAAATTACAGACTTCTGCTATTAAGATACGCTCTTCCGTGTGCCACATTTGCACACCACCTCGCCTCCTGCTCTTTGGACCTGAGTTCTTAGCTGAAGTTTTGAAACATCCTGGAGTCAGAACAAACACGAGTCATGGCACTCTGAGTGAAGAGCCAGTACACACCGCGTACCTAGGACAACACGGCCCTCCCACTGAAGGAAGCCACCAACAAGCAAGCGGCCTGCGGACGCCCGCTCTGGGGGCAGCCGGGTGCTCTTTGAACAAAGTCGTCCATAGCATCCTTTAGCAGAGATGCAGAGGGTGAACTGTTTTGCTGATTGCATGGTCAGACTTTTGAAAGAGGCTGTCAGGGCCCATGTAGTCGCTCTTCAGGGTACAGGAGGCATCAGAGACAGATGCAACCTAAGAAGTCATGGTGGGGGTCATTTTGAATTAAAAAATGTTGGTAACCTGAGGATCAAGTAGACTCCATCCTGGGGTCCTTATTATACTCGGTTTCCCTCCGAGAGGATGTCTACATCACCCATCTACGCGTGCATTCATTCACTTACCAAAGTGCCAGACACGAAACAGAGGAGAATACAAAAGACACATCAGAGGGGAACTCTGCTTTTGAGGAAATATCACTGATCAAAAGACTCTAAATGAATGCCTTCTAATATGGAGGGGAAAGTCCAATGCCCATTAGCTGACAAAACGAATAAATACAATGTGGTATAGCCATACAATGGACATATTATTCAGCCACGAGAAGGAATAAAGTGCTGATGCATGCCACACATGAATGAGCCGTGAAAACACTATGCTAACTGAAAGAAGCTGATCACAAAGGGCTGATCCCAATGCATATTTATTATTCATTTCTATGAAATGACCAGAATAGACAAGTCTAAAGAGACAGAAAGTAGATTAGTGGTTGCTTCAGACTGGGAGGAGACAAGGGATCAAGAACGGCAGCCAAGGGGTATGGGGATCCTTTTTCACGTTGACTGTGGCAGCTGTCCCCCAGTCTGTTCTACAGGCTTCTCCAGATGACTCTCGACACACAACTTTGTTTCTGCTCAAAAGCCTTGACAGGTTATTAACAATCAGCACTCTTTGCTGGTTCCTACCTGGGAGCCAGAGATGCCATGCACAGCTGTGGAGGCTGTGCACTGCACACAAGAGCTGGCTGAGGGCATGGATGAAACCCAGTCTATGCCCTGGCACGAGGCTGGGAACGACCAGAGGGGGCACCTCTTCAATTTGTATGCTGCCGGAGAGATGACAACAAAACCTGTAGAAAGCTTTGTAGAAAAGTCCCAGATGGAAGCCCCACTGTGGACCCACCAACTCAAAGCCACAGCCCAGGTATGCATTTGCTAAAATTCCATGAGTGGTTCTGATGTGAACCCAAGTTAAGAACCCTAGAAAGTTGGACTGCATTAAAATCCTCTGGTGGGCTTGTTGAAGATGCAGATAGCAGGCCCCCTGGGAGTGGGATTCTGTAGGGCAGAATCCTGTGACACTGGCCCTGAAGGCTGGTGAGGGCACTGGCAATTTGGAGGTTAAGGCATTGAGACCCAGGGTATCTAAGGGGAAATACGGTGCCTTTCATGGGGCTCTAACTCTAGCAGGGACTGAGGACCATGTTATTATGTCTCCCTACTTGTGAACCCACAGACTGGAGCCTCAGACAATGAGTGCCCTGTCTACCACACCCCGGGGGTGGGGATGCAGAGAGAGACTCTAGAGACCATGGTTGGCTCCAACACCTGTGTCTGCTGCCTGCTGCCCCCTGAAGAAGCCCATCCATGCATCCATTCATGCACCCATGCATCCATCCATCCAACAAGTGCTTCTCGTTTGGTCTCAATAGGAAACAGCTTTTGTAGAGTATTCTCATGTTCAAAACATGTATGTTTTGTTACTTCTTACATTCCTCATTCATTCATTCCTTTGATACTTGTCTAGTGAGTGGCCACGGTGCCCTTCATTGGGCATCTGCCTTTGTTACACAGTACTTGCTGTCTCCAAGGAGGAGTCCCCAGCGTGGGAGGAGGGGGAAGGACCAACTGGTTTGAAGAACGATGAATAGTTTCTTGGATGAGTGTTCAGGTGAGCTGTGCACAGAGTGGAAATGGGTGTCCCTTTATAAGAGAAGCATCAGCTCTCTAAGTCCCACCCTGTAAATCCTATTTTATAACTCAATATCATTACCACTGTTTTATCTTCCCTTTTAACCAACTAAAACGTCTACAGGTTCTTTAAATTATAGAATCCAAGACTGGACACCATGGTCTACCAGACTCATACCACTGTTCATTTCTTTTCCTTTTTTTTTTTTTTTTGGTGCTGGGGATTGAACCCAGGGGCATTCTACCTTCAAGCTACACCCCCAGACCTATTTTTTATTCTTTATTTTGAAACAGGGTCTCATTAAGTTTCACAGGGTCTAAGTAGCTGAGGCTGGCTGCAAATCTGTGATCCTCCTGTCTCAGCCTCCCAAGTACTGGGATGACAAGCGTGCGCCACCATACCCAGCTTACCACTGTTCATTTCAGTGGGGAAATTAGCTCATCATTTGAATGTACGGGTCAAAAGCTATTATGAGTGACAGAAACAAAAATGTCATTCATGAACTGCATGATACAGCTGAGAGCCCATGTATTAAGAACTTTATCTAGCAGACTCAAAGACTGTGAACTGGGCTCTATGGCTAGTGTAGGACTTGTGCTCTGCCGTGAATTTAACTCAGCAGATATTATTGAGCTCATCTCCTTTGCCAGGCATGGAGGATCATGAATATATCCCTGTCCTCAGCAAGCTCTTCTGTTAACTACCAGTGTACTAGTTGGCTTACTATTACTGTGACAAAATACCTGAGACAATCAACTTGAAAGGAAGAAAGGTTTATTTTGGCTCACACAGTTTCAGTCCATGGTCCTTGGCCCATTGCTTTTGGGCCTGTGGTTAGGTAGCACATCATGGCAGGGTGTGAATCTATGACACAGCAAAGCTGCTCACCTCATGGTAGCCAGGAAGCAAAAGACAGAGGAAGGGGCAGAGTCCCAACATCCCCTTCAAGGGCACACCCCCAATAACCTAACTTCCTCCCACTAGGTTCCACCTCTTAAAGGTTCTACCACCTCCCAACAGCACCACAGACTGGAAACTAAGCCTTTAACCCATGGGCCTTTGGAGAATATTCTAGATCCAAAGTATAGCCACCAGACATAGAGTAATTACCTTGGCAGCTGATGTAACAGAATACTATACCAGCCAAGGGCTCGAGGTTTAAAATTTGCCCATGAGGACAGAGAAGGGAGCACAGGCCACATCTTAAGATGTTTGGATTATACATGTTATTAAGGAAAAGCCTGAAGCCAGGAACTTCAGAGATCAATACACAATTAGCACAATTGCAAGACAGTTTTACAGGAGCACTGAATTGAGAAAGACCCATGAATATAATTAAATGGTGAACTTATATCCCTTTTGTGTTTTTTAAAACAATATGGGGAGATGGGCTTTGCTTTCCAGGATTATACGTGGTTTTCTTCTCTATTTGGGTTCAGTATTTTCAGCTAATTAGCCAGTTGTTTAAGATGACTTGCTCATACAAATCATCACCCTTGCACATAAGGATTGCTTTCAGTTATTTTAATGGCTACGTTTTAAATTCAATCTTGCTAGAATTGTGTGCAGAAAATTAATGATCTTTCCTGGTCCTTTGGAAAAAAAAAAAAGGTCCAGCCACAGGGTCATGAGATTGCCCAAGACCCTGTATGTTTTCTCTGAACTTTCTGTATTTTTACATGAATATATTAAACTTCTGATTCTGTTGGGAGCTGCCTTGTGTGTTGGGTAGAGATGAATGGACTGGTTTATTTATGGCTTCCTTGGCTCTGACCCTGTAGTGGTAACTGATGGATCAGCATTTTCTGTGTTTCCATAGGTCATTTTCTACATGCCTCTCCCACACAGGGCAGTTCCTTTTTGTCCTTCTAAAAGTGTTTTCATGTACTGTGCTTTCCATACTGGTTTTCCATCATGCTGCAGACGGCTAGCCTGACCACAAGCCATCTCTCTCGGGGCAGGCTGTGGGAAGGGTAGATATCCACACTGGCAGGGCTCCATCAACATTTCCCTGGGTCCCTTTATTATATGTGGCTGTTAGGGTTTGGATTTAAAATGGCCCCCCAGACCTAATGTGATAGAAAAAGCAGCCATGGTCAGAGGCAGGACTTGGTTGCTGGGGAAGGGTCATGAGGGGTGTAGCCAGGGACAGTGTTTTCCCAGGGTGGCTGCTCTAGATGCCATGATCTGACACATCTCTCACCGTGCCCTCTCTCTCTGCTCCCCGCCATGATGCCCTGAGGACCTGCAGCCTCAGCTCCTGCTCGGAAGCCGGTCTAACATGGACTGAAATCTCTAGAACTGTGAGTAAACAAAATTCCTCTTCTAAGTTTTGCATGCCAGGTGTTTGGGTCACAGCGGTGGGAATACTGGCTAAAACAGTAGCCATGCACACTGACTTCCCAAATACGAGCACCAGTGTTTCTATGGTTGGAAGAGGTCCTTGGGCTGCTGGGTCCTTCTTTACCTGGGAACATGGAAATGCTTGGGAATTCCCATTCCTTTGGGAGAATGCTTAACCAAGCTCCCATGTCCCCAGTTGGAAAACTCTGAGATGTGACCTATTCATGAGATTATGCCCAAAGTTACCCGCCTTGTTTCTTCCTCGGGAGGATTCTGTTTGAGAGCACATCCTTGCTTGGCGTCCTTCCCTTCCCAGTCTCACTTTCCCATTCCCCTGGGAACACTTCTGAGTAAACCACTTTTACTAGATGCCTCAGGATTTTGTTTTAGGGAAGTTAGCCCATGACAGTGAGTAAGTGGCCATCAGAGAAGCATCCGGCTTCCCCCTGCTCTCTGTGCCTCCGCTCTGGGAACGCCATCCTGGCGTCAGACCCTGGGAAGACAGTCTTGTCACCCTCTCATCCTCTCTGATGCACATGTGCAGGGCAGAGCTGCTTCACTGGGACTTCCAGTTCTACATGGATCAGGATCTTTTAAAATAAAGAATGCTACCCCATGGATTAAGTATGCCAGCTAACATGGCTTGGCAGACTTTCTTGACTACAGATTGATTTTCATCCACTTCAGTGCCTCCAACACATGGACTCATTTAATTCTCACTCCCCAGTGTTTCTTCTTGGTCCACATTGGGAACAATGCCTCCCTGCACTGTCCGTACTAAGCTCCAGGGAATGAGGGCGGAGGCCTGAACAGCTGGCGAAAACCACCTTCCTATTTACAGGGCTTCCCAGGGGAAAGGAGTAGGACCCTGGAGACGCCTCTGTTTGTGATTGTTCAATGATTTTTTTTTTCACACTGCTTTGGGTTCAAGTCTTAGCTCTATCATTTACCAAGCCGTATCTCAAGTTCCTCACTATCAAATACTGATAGTAATTCCGACCCCAGAATCTTGCCATAAGGATTTAAGGAGCGATCAGGATATCTGCCACCATAGTTCTTATTGTTGCTATTAGACTCTATAATGGGGATTTTGAAGGGTTTTCTTTGCTCTGCACCTATAATTGCTGAATGACACTTGGGCTGTTCCAAACACCCTCAGAACATGACCTGGCTGAGCTGCCTGAAAACGACGGCGGCGAGCTAACGTGTATACACTCTGAGCACAAGGCTGCCACTGCTCTGAGCGTTTCTCTAGGATGAATTTACGCTTCTCAACAACCCTACAAGGTATGGCTATGGTTATCTCATTTTTCAGGGGAGGACGCAGAGGCCCCCTGAGCATGAGGGAACTCGTCCAAGGTGACAGAGTGACTGTATGGAAGAGCTGGAGCTGGCACTCTGCCCGGCTGGTGCCCACATGGGAGGAGCCTTCAGGGGGCCTGGGGCAGAGGCGCTCTTTCCCTTGTCCTGCCATCACCTGCTTGGAGCACGCCGGTTCTCACACTCAGTGTGCACCAGTCACCCAGAGCCTCTTCAAAATGCAAACTGTGCTGCCAGGTGTGGTGGTGCACGCTTGTCATCCCAGTACTTGGGAGGCTGAGACCGGGATCCGGGTTCGCGGCCAGCCTCAGCTACTTAGTGAGGCCCTCCACAATTTAGTGAGACCCTGTTTCAAAATAAAGATTAAAAAATAGGGCTGGGGGTGTAGCTCGGAGGTAGAATGCCCCTGGGTTCAATCCTCGGTACAGCGAAAACAAACAAAAAACCCTGGAAGATCATCCCAGAGCTCCTGAGTCAACAGGAGGAGCCTACTACTGTGCCTTTCTAATCAGATCCCAGCCACTGTGGATGCTGGCGGCCAGGGGACCATGCTCCGAGTGGCCCTGATTTAGATTCAGAGAAACACTCCTGGCTTCCTTCCCTTGGGAGGGAAGTAGCTTCCTGAGCTGGACCCACGTGGACAGTCTGGTAGGAGATGGTGGGCATCAACCTGCTGAACAGTGGCTGCCCGAGAACCCCTGCTGGTCTAGAGCAGGGCATGCTGGGAAGTCTGCAGAGCCCTGACCCTGACAGATGGGAATCCTTCCCAGGTCACCAGCTGTCACCGTGACACCAGGAAACACCTTGCCCCAGCTCACCTCCAGCTCCCCTTTTGAAAACTGGCTACAAAACTAACTTCACAGTGGTTCTGAGGTGAGGAAATGCTAAGGGAACCCAAAGGAGGAGGGAACAAACATTTATAGAGTTTAGGTTGAGCCGGGCGCGATGGCACGTGCCTGTCATCCCAGTACTTGGGAGGCTGAGACAGGAGGATCGCAGGTTCAAGGCCAGCCTCAGCAATTTAGCAAGACTCCATTTCAAAATAAAAAATAAAAAGGGCTGGGGGCATAGCTCAGTAGCTCGGAGGTAGAATGCCTCTGGGCTCAATCCCCGGTACCAAAAAAAAGAGTTCAGGTTGAGCCTCAGGAATCTGAAAATCTAAAATTCTCCCAAATCCAAAATCTGTTAAGTACTAACATGATACTCAAAATGTTTTCAATTTTGGAGCATTCTGGATTGTGGATTTGGGGATTAGGGATTCTCAACTGGGAAAAATCTTTGTAAGTATTCCAAAATCCAAAACCAAAAAACTCTGAAATCTGAAACACTTCTAGTCCCGAGCATTTCGGATAAGGGGCACTCACCTTTGCCATGCCTGGCCCGCCTTCTTTGATCCTGACACTGTGCGATCCTAATCCCCACTGCACAGATGAGGAAACTGAGGCTCTGAGAAACTGGACGACTGGCAAAAATGGCCACGGATTGTCTGAGACCAGGATTCCTATTGGGTGAGCGTGGCTCTGCAGCCCCTGTGTGTGCTCTGGCCCTGGCTGCCCCCAGGGACGATCCTGGTGGCGGACACCTGCCTGGGACCCAACTCCACAGCCGCCACCTGCTTCGGGGCTGCAGAGGGAGGCCTGAGGCTCAAGGCTGAGTTTCTGCCAGGAAAGGAATTGTTTTGGGAGCAGCCTTTTAAACCATGAAACAGACTCTAGTCTGTCTGGGGCTCCCTAACCAGAGATAAAAAACCGGGGTGGTATCTCATCCAGCTGGAGGACTCTGGTTCTCCTCAGCTGGGACGCAGCCGTAGTGTCACCGTGGGTGGAGTGGCCCAGGACTTCTCAGCTGACCAGGAGACCCCTTACTGGCAGCCAGCGTGCCCATCTGTAGGTCCCAACCAGCAGTAACTGGCTTTTTGCACAAAGCAAAGAGTTTTCTCTGGCACAAGTGTCAGATTTCCTGCCCTGCTCCGTGACCTCACACAGGTAGACTGAAGACACCTCCTCTCCTGGCCCAGCTCTGATAGTCTAGTTCACAGCTCAGGGTTTTTTGCTAATCTGAGGAAAACATTTCTTTCCTGTCTTCTTAATTTTTTTTTTTTTTGCGGTACCGGGGATTGAACCCAGGGCATTCTACCTCCAAGCTACACCCCCAGCTCTATTTTTATTCTTTATTTGAAACAGGGTCTTACTAAGTTGCGGAGGGACTCACTAAGTAGCTGAGACTGGCTGCGAACCCGGGTCCTCTGGTCTCCGCCTCCCAAGTACTGGGATTACAAGCGTGCACCACCATGCCCGACCTGTCTTCTTAATTTGAGGACCCCCAAACCCCTGTGGCTCTATCCAGTACCCTCTGGAAGTCCCTGTAGCTGGAACCTTCTAGATGAGGGCCTGTGTGTGTGTGGGGGGGGAGCGCCAATTGTGCATCTCCTCAGTAGATGTTTTTTAACTGCCTCCCCAAAATAAAACCCCAACATCTGGGCTGGGCTGCTGGTAATCCCAGTACTTGGGAGGCTGAGACAGGAGGATCGCAAGTTAGCGGCCAGCCTCAGCTACTTAATGAGGCCCTTCGCAAATTAGTGAGATCCTGTTTCAAAACAAAAAGTAAAAGGGGCTGGGAGTGTAGCTCAAAGATAAAATGTCCCTGGTTTAATACTCAATTACCTCCTTTACCCCCCCAAAAAAGGCATCAGGCAAAAGTGGTTTGGTGTGTCCATACGCATAAGAGGGATACAGTATGGCTACCCTGGGGGAAGTAGGGGGAATGGGGCTGAACCCAGGCTCTGTCTCTTATAGAGCTTGTAAGACCCCAGTTTACTTGTGCATAGAAATGGGAGAATCCAGGGTTTCTCAGACTTGAGGCCATTGATACTTGGGGCTGGGCAGCTCTTTACCCCCTTATGGTATTTAGCAACATTCCCGGCTTCTACTCACTAGATGGTAGCAGCACTGCCCTATATGTGACAAGCACAAATTTCTCCAAAAAATTGCCAAATGTTCCCCAGGGAGCAAAATCACCCCTACGTGAGGAACACTGGGTTAACCAAATCTACTCCCAGGGGCCGAGGTAGAGGATTTCAAACATGGTGACCATTCTCGCCCGGCCCGGATCCACGTTTCTTTGCAGTTTGACTTTGTGCTATTCTCATTGCGAGGTGGACTTTATTTCTCCACCTTGAAGTTGGGAAGGATTCCTGGCTTGCTCTCACCAGTCAAATGCAGCAGAAATGAGGCTGTGTCTGTTCCAAGTGCAGGGCTCGAGGCCTTAAGATCCTTCCTTCCTTCCTTCCTTCCTTCCTTCCTTCCTTCCTTCCTTCCTTCTTTCCTTCCCTCCCTCCCTCCCTCCCTCCCTCCGTCCGTCCGTCCCTCCCTCCCTCCCTCCCTTCCCGCCTCTCTCCTCTCTCTCCTCTCTCCTCTCCTCTCTTTTTCTTGTACTGGAGATTGAACCCAGGGGCATTCTACCTACAAGCTATACCCCCAGCCCCTTTTTATTTTTTCTTTTGAAACAGGGTCTCACTAAGTTGCTGAGGATCTTGCTAAGTTGCTGAGACTGGGCTCACACTTGCAATCCTCCTGTCTCAGCCTTCTAAGTACTGGGATTACAGACATGCACCACCATAGTAGTCCACTTCATCTAGGAACTTCTATCCTCTTCCTTGGAACCCTGCTGAGCCGGGGCCAGTGTGCTGAGGGATGACAGCCACACAGCTCAGTCACTCTCCTGCCTCAGACCACAGCTGGGTTCCAGCTGATCTGCCGGCTAACCACAGATACATGCGCAAGGTTGGCTAAACAGCCAAGCCCCGCCCAAAGCCAAAACCCTGCCCAGCTACTGCCTAGAGTCATGAGCAATAATAAATGGCGGTTGTACTAAGCCAATAAATTTTAGGGTGATTTGTTACACTAATGGATACAAAACTGCTGTGAAGGGTGCATTAGAACACCTCGGGCCCCACCCAGACACAGGAAGCACTGGGGGGGGTAGCCCTGATGATGTGGTCGCCGCCCACGCCCCTTGCAAGCCTGCACTGCCAGTCGAGGGCCGAGGAAGCCCTAGCCACGCACACGCCACCTTCTAAGATGCTAAGGTGAACCCTTAAAGCACCGAGGAGAAGTGACATCCATAGTTGACAGCGTTCGTAGAGACAAAGAGGAAGGAAACTGCCAACAGTAGCATGGGTTTCACTAGGCTCCGAGTGCTGAGACCACAGGATGGAGTCCATCAACCAAAGAGACAGGAAGGAAGGACCTGGGGAGATGTGGTGTGTACACAGGAAATCCTCATGTCACCTCATGTCATTTTGTCACCATGTCCCCTGGGGCTGAGGAATGAACACAGAAAAACTCCGGCTCAGAAGACTGGAAGCCAAGAAAGGGCCGTCCGTTTTATCTACTGTCCCTAAATCTTCAAAGTACTCGAGGGTACTGCAAACAGAAAGAAATATAAAAAGAACACAAACAGAATAAAGTCACGGGAGGGGTTTTATACATTCCTTCAAAGAAAATTTTTTTTTTCTCACCTGCAAAAGGTGTAGCCACTCCACAAGCTCACTTGAACAGAAAAGGGCTTGTTGGGAAAATGTCTCCTTAACTAAATATTTGTAAATTACTGAAGTGCATTTATCTTTTATTTGAATTACACTGAACTGTGTTAAGATCATTTTCAAAAACTGCAGTATGAATCACTTGTGTAAGCAGAGGAACTTGTGATTAAAGTGAATTGATTCCTCATCTACGTTTTTTGGAGTCTGGATTTTATTTGTTCCACGCAAGAGTTCTTTTTTTTTTGCGGTACCAGGGATTGAACGCAGGGGCGTTCTACCTCCGCGCTACACCCCCGGCCCTATTTTTTTTTTATACTTTAATTTGAAACCGGTCTCATGAAGTTGTGGAGGGCCTCACTAAGTAGAGAGAGAGAGAGAGAGAGAGAGAGAGAGAGAGCTGAGGCTGGCCGCGAACTCGGATCCTCCGGTCTCTGCCTCCCAAAGTACTGGGATTACAAGCGTGCGCCACCACGCCCGGCTCCACACAAGAGTTCTTGAACAGGATAGTTTAAGTGTCCTGACTCTTCATATATTTTTGCATAAAATTTTTCCTTACTTTATATCCAGTGTGAAGAACAATGATCAGGAAGAGGTGAAGTCTAGATTCAAAAGCCCACCCGCCTCCTTCCAGGGCACAAACTCTGGTGTGTTCGTCTCTACTTAGTACGTACAGTCCCCCTCCCCCCATATTCACAGGGGACATGGTCCAACATGCCCAGCGGATGCCTGAAACTGCAAATAGGGACAAATACTACACATATGTTTTCCTTCTATGTCCTGCAGCATTATCGCAGAGCACCAGAATTAATCTGTCCTTCCAGGTTCTCTGCCTGGTGTCTCCTTGTGTCATAGCTCCTATACTTGAGGCCACTCTTATTTCATCATTAAATTTTATCTATTTATTATTATTTTTTGTAGTGCTGGGGATTGGACCCAGGTGTGTGTTTTACCTCTGAGTTATAGCTCCAGCCTTATTTTATTCTTTATTTTGAAATAGGGTCTTACTACGTTGCTAAGGGCCTTGCTAAGTTGCTGAGGCTGGCCTCGAACCTGTACTCAGCCTCCCAAGTACTGGGATTACAGGTGTGTACCGCCACACCCAGCTAAATTTTATTTTATTTTTGAGGCAGGATCTTGCTAAGTTACTGAGCTGGCCTCCAACTTGTGAGCCTCCTTCCTCAGCCTCTCCAGTAGCTGGGATTATAGCCGTGAGCCACACTATGCCTGGCTTATTGAGACCACTATTAAGTAAAAAGAGGGTTACTCAAACATAAGCACATTATACTGTGACAGCTGATTTGATAACCCGGAGCCCTACAGACTAACGGGTGGGTAGTAAATACAGTATGGATACGCTGGATCAAGGGATGATTCACATCCTAGATGGTATGGTGTGAGATGTCATCACCCTAATCAGAATAGCTTGTGCAATTTAAAACATGTCAATGGTTTGTTCTGGAATTTTCTATCCAAGATTATTGGACTGTAGTTGATCATGGGTAACTGAAGCCAAAGAAAGTGGAATGTGGATGGGGGGCAATTGTAGACTGCTTTCCTTTGGGCTTGTGGGAAAATCTCAGTAGAGCAGTTATGGCTGGAGAAGAGCTGACTGATGCTTGAGCCCAGATGGCAGAAAACAACTTCTGTCTGAATTCATGTTCTGGGAGGATGACCTATGGTGCAATCAGAGACGGGCTCAGTGTACGTGTTAGACACCGTGTCGCTTCCTCCTGCCTGACTTCAGCTCTGTACTGTGTTCAGTAGACAGTCCTGGGGCACTCATGCTCAACTCAAGGTTGGCTGGACCAGTCTTTCCAACCAACTGGGAAGAGATCTGGTAAACCAGTGCTCCAGTCTCCTGTCCTTCAGGGGAACATTTCTGGGTGACTTAATACATGCTTCTCAAAAGTCCCAGCTCCACCAGCAGTGACCTTGGAAATACACCCTCGCGTTGGCTTTTCTTCCCTTTTCCCTACTTCCTGGGACCACGACTCAAATAAACCACCTCTATCGACCTTCATTCCAGGCTTTGCAAATGACGGGTGCCACTGACCCTGGGATCAAAAAATCTTGGGACAAGGGAGGTCTGTGAAAGGCACTTTGGGAAGAAGTTGAAGCAAAGATCCCCAACTGTCCCACCGAGATGGAGAGGGAGCTTTCCAGAGGGAAGAAATGTGGATGGAGCATCCTGGGAGCTTGATGAGCCAGCAGGGAAGATTCTCAGGGACAAAGAGTCCCGGGGGGGGGGTGCCCCGGATGTGTGCGGGGAGAAGGAAGGAGCCAGAGTGTAAGTGCTGAACTTGCTGGGGTCCTCGCTGCTCTGCAAAGTTGAACTTCCTCTAGTTTCTCTTTTACCTATATCTCCATTTTATCCCCAATGGCACACCCGTCCCATGGAAAATGCTGTGCTATCAACTGGCCTTCCCATTTTCTGCTACCCCAATCTGAAGTCCCCAATAAGGAAGAGAATGAATGAATGACTTGGGCAAAGGAAGCCCCCACAGGAGCTCTGGCCCTGCTAGAACCTTCCTTCCTTCCAGATGAGCAAATGGGAGGGCCGAGTAGCACGTGGGAGCTCACCAGGCTGGCCCGGAGGAAGTCTAGGAAACCCGAGAGGATCGTGGCTTTAAGAACGCCCCAATGCTCAGTGCACACACACTTTCCTCTCGCTGCCCAGTTAATTCGTAAGGCGCACATGAAATAAAACGGGCGCTACAGACTTCGAGCCAAGCAAAAGAAACTCCACTTCCCAAAGCCAAAGCTAATACTGCTCACTGGAATGGTTAGAAAACTGATCCGGAGAACAGGTAGAGCATATCATGGAGTACACATCGTAACCCTGAGTCGGGAAACCAAGGAGGGAGTCCGCCTGCTCCCGCACCCCAGGCCCACGAAAGAAGGGACTACTCGGAACCTAGATGTGGTTTTCTTTAAAAAGGACCGAAAATGTGAGATGCCACTGGGCCTTGTGATTACAATAGACCCTTTCCAGCCAGGCGTGGTGGCGCACGCTTGTAATCCCAGTACTTGGGAGGCTGAGACCTGAGGATCCGGGTTTGTGGCCAGCCTCAGCTACTTAGTGAGGCCCTCCACAACTTAGTAAGCCCCTGTTTCAAAATAAAATAGGGCTGGGAGTGTAGCTCAGAGGTAGAATGTCCCTGGGTTCAATCCCCAGTACTGCAAAAACAAACAAACAAACAAACAATAAAACAATAGACCCTTTCCTTTACCAGGGCTGTTCCATCGGTGAAATGTAACCTTTAAGGTTCTCTGCAGCGTGAGCTTCTATCTTCTTGGATCCATCTACTGCAGATGGGTAACGACCATCTACAGTGACCCAATGTGTAAACGGCTTTTGTTGTATTCACACCTAGGGCCATACGCAAGATTTGTCTGCAATTTGCTTTCTCGTGTAGCCTTTGTCAGGTTTGGGAGTTAGACTTTTTATGATCTTTGCAGAAATAAGCAGCAAGCTCACATTCTTTCTCTGAGCTCTGAAAACACATAACTGGCGTGGTTGCAGCAGCAACAGGTGCCAGCCCTTACTGAGCGCTTATTTCTATGCAGACTCCGTGCTCAGCACTTAACTTCTATTAGCATGTTGAGTCCTCACATCAGCCCGGTGAGGTATGTCCCATTATGATCTCAGTTTTCCTGGTGAGGAAACCAAAGTTTAGTGGGGTCAAGGGAGGCAGAGCTGGAGAGCAGTGGGACTGGGATTCAGACACAGACAGGCCGGCTCCAGGGCCCCCCCCCCCGCTGCATCTTCTTTGCATAAAGAGGCCGATTTGCATGTCTGATGGGGTGTGCTGGCTGCCCTTGTGGCTTTGTGGATATTACCCTCTGGAGTGCCAGGTGCTTCATGAATTGCATCTTTCTCATTACGTCATCGCCCACTTTTTGTGCAGGGGTTCGCAGGCAAGGAAGCATTGATGAACTTCCCGGGGCAGCTGCGATTCGTCTGGACAAGGCTCTCTTCAGTCCCCCAAGGGTCCTGGCACTCGGACTCAGCCCCCTCCCCCAGGCTCCTCCTGCAGGGAGCTTTCCGGTGGTGCCCGCCTGTCTCTACACTGGATCCCGGGCAGCTGGCAGCAGGCTTGTGGTTGGGTTTGCCTCTCTGGAATTCATCTGTCCCCAGGTGAACTCCAATAAAAGGAAAGACCACACAGGAGAGTGCTCTGCCCTTGAGTGGGGACCCGGAAGTTGGACACAGCACAGTCCATCCTGGCTCCCATCTGCCGGTTGACATCGGATGGTTGGAAGAGCAGTAAGAGGAAGAGTCACACGTCCTCTGAGGGTCAGGTGGCTTCGACTGTCTGGCTCTGGCTCTGATTCAACCACCATTGTCCCAACTCAGGTCCAGTATTGATGGGAAAAACTCAAATCTCCTAACTAGACACTTCCACTGATGTTATATATGTGAAATTATCAATGCCAATCTCAGTGTCATGTGTGGGGCAGGGGAGGAGCAGGCGGAAGCTCACCCAGCACTGTGTGCACATATGTCTCTGGAACTCTCAACTACATTACGATGTGAGGCTACAGTGCACCAATAAAAGCATGAATAATAAATAAATAAATGAGTTGATATCAGACACACTAGTAGAAGAAGTGACTATTCTTTTTCAAGCACAGAAGCTCCTCAGATAAGAAAGGATCTCGCCAGTAGACTAAAAGCAAATGTGACAAGATGTCAGCACTGCACACGAACGCCCCCAGGCCAGCCCTCAATCCATGACTGCTGGGAATTGGTGCAGAAAGACCTCAGCCGCTCACCCCTCAGGCAGGACTCTGGGCTGCTTGTTCTGTGGGCCCAGAGTCCCCAAGTGGTGGGAGCTCCAGATGCCCACAGTGGCACCTGACTGGACAACCTGTCCTTTCCAGCTGCTTTCTTTTCTCCCTCTTCTTATTCTACCTTCAGCTCTTTCTCTTTTTTTTTTTTTTTTTTTTTTTTTGCAGTACCGGGGATTGAACCCAGGGGCGTTCTACCTCCGCGCTATACCCCCGGCCCTATTTTTTATACTTTATTTTGAAACCGGGTATCACGAAGTTGCGGAGGGCCTCACTAAGTAGAGAGAGAGAGACAGAGACAGAGAGAGAGAGAGAGAGAGAGAGCGAGCGAGCTGAGGCTGGCCGTGAACCTGGATCCTCAGGTCTCCGCCACCCAAAGTACTGGGATTACAAGCGTGCACCACCACGCCCAGCTCTCTACCTTCAGCTCTCGAACAAACTCCTGCACTCAGGATTTACTTCTGGGGAAACCTATCCAAGACATCAGTGTTTCTTGGTGTTCTTTTAAAGAACCTATAGCACAGCCGGGCGTGACGGCGCATGCCTGTAATCCCAGTACTTGGGAGGCTGAGACAGGAAGATCGCAGGTTAAAGGACAGCCTCAGCAACATAGTGAGACTCTCAGCAACCTATTGAGACCCTGTTTCAAAATAAAAATAAATAAAAAGGGCTGGAGTGTAGCTCAGAGGTAAAATGCCCTTGGGTTCCTTCCTTCCTCCCTCCCTCGCCCCCATCCTTCCTTCCTTCTTTCCTTTGTAAAGAACCCATAGCACCGATAATTGTTAAGCCCAAGGGACTAGAGTTCATGCCCCAGTTCTACTGTGGGCCTACAAACCCAGGGCCAGTGCAGAAATCCATGTGGACAAAGGACCACTCTGGCAGAGATGCTGGCTCAAATGAGGAGGGGTGCAGGGAATCATGACCTTGACCCTGCCTGTCTCCCCTGAGAGGCACAGAGGACAGCTCTTAAGACATAACTCGCTCTTCAGGCGTGATCCCTTACACTAAGACACTGTTACCAGGTGGGGGAAGCATTTCTCCATTTCTCTGATTCCTAGTTGTTTCCCTTTCTAGGGAGATAAGAAATGAGCATACCTCTCCAAGCCACTACTTTGCTTCAAAAGAATAACTGGCCTTAAAAACTAATAGTTCAATAGACAACTTAATGAAAACTGAGACGGGAATTATACAAAGCACAGAGAAAGATAGAAACATCCATCATCTATCCCTATATCTACCACCATCCATATTCATTTGTCCATTCAATAAATATTGAGATCCTACAACAGCCCAGGCACCGCTGACACTCCTGGGTACGACCAGTGGGTAGAAAGCCATTCCGATTGCATAGATCTTATATCCCAGTAGGAGGACTGGGACATTCAGCAAAAAGCAGACACTATGCCAGAGGGCACTAAGTTCTATGGAGAGAAGCAGAAGAAAGGGGATCGAGTAGGGGTATTTGGAGTGGTGGGGCGTTTCTAATCAGGTGACGTTTGAGCAGAGAAAAATAAGGCAGTGGGTCATGTGACTATTTGGGGCAGGAGTCAGTGTCAAGGCCCCAAGGCAGACATAAGCTTGGTGTGTTGGAAGGAACAGTGACAAGGCCAGAGAAGGAAGAGGGAGAGTGACGGATGTGATCAGAGAGGCGGCCACGGTGTGAGAGCCTATAGGGCCTTCTAGGTATTGCCAAGAAGTGGGATTTACGAGATGAGAAGCCGCTGGAGGGTCTGAGCAAAGGCGTGGAAGGGGGCAAGGGTAGAGGCAGGAAGACTAACTATAAAGGAGGCTACTGTGAGTCAATCGTGACATGAGAGAGGATGGTAACGAGGCCGGGCTGGAAGGGGTGGTGCTGGCGGGGCGAGCTGCCAGCATTATGGGCACACCCTGCAAACTCATCAACAGGCTGCTTGTGGAATAGATGGGGGGGGGTAAAGAAGAGAGGAGCCAAGAAGGATGGTGCTATGGTTTCCTACACATGGGACAGGTTTTGGGGGGGTTAGGATCCCATTTTGGACATCTCAAATGTGAGACACCTGTTAGGCATGAAGTGGAAGGTGCTGACCAGGCAATCTGATAGCGGAGGCTAGAGTTCAGGGATGAGCTCAGGGCTGGAGACTTGGAGGTCGTCAGCATCTCAGAAATATAAAGACTTGATTAGTTTACCCAAGGAATAAGTATAGACAGAAGGGAAGGATTACAAGAACTACCCCCTGGCACTCACCAAGAAGTTGGGAAGGTAAGGAGGACCCAATAAAGGAAGTGGAGAAGGAGTAGCCCATGGGGTAGGGAGAATAGACAACAGGGTAGGGAGTGTCCCAGAGCACAGAGGAAGAAACCGTCTTTAGAAGAAGGGAATACGAAAGACTTGAGCAGGGATTTTATAAAACAAGAAATGCATCAAAAATGAGTACAGTTGTGCCATCGCCACCACATCAGCAGATATAGCATGTTTAGACGCAGGGGGACAGCGGCTATCTGCTACGCTAACAGTTCAGGCCTAAACTCTACATTGTAAGAAGGAAAATGCCAAACTAGAGGCAGGAGCACAGCGACTGATGAACAGGTCAGCGACGAAGGGGCTAGAAATGACATAGGCCCAATAATCAGAAGGACGGGACACCGGATCCTGAACTTTCTTTCATGGATTGGCCGTAGTACGAAATTATAGCATTTCTATTGGGATCCAAAATTCAAATATAGTCACATCATAGGAATGGCTTCGTCGTGTGAAAATAAGAAATGTACATGTTAGTGAAAACAGATAAGATGGACCGATAAATATCATGTTCTAACTGATCCGAGTCTGACATCAGTTGAAGGGAGTGGACTCATGGGCCAGTGCTTGATAAGACAGACCTGGGTCACATTACCTGCTGGTTCCCACCAGGTGCTCTGCTATACCTGACCGTGGCTAAGTCAGATCTCCCTGATAGGTATTCAAGAGCACGATTTTTAAAATATCCTAAGGCTGGATGTGGTGGCGCACGCTTGTAATCCTAGTACTTGGGAGACCGAGACCAGAGGATCCAGGTTCGCAGCCAGTCTCAGCTACTTAGTGAGGCCATTACAACTTAGTGAGACCTGTTTCAAAATAAAGAATAAAAAAATAGGGTTGGGGGTGTAGCTTGGAGGTAGAATGCCCCTGGGTTCAATCGCTGGTACCGCAAAAAAACCCATATATATGTATATATGGGCATAATATATATGTATATATATATATATATATGTATATATATATATATGTATATATATATATTCATATATTTTTAAGGATATATATATCCTAAAAATATATATAGGATATATATATATATATAGGACATTTCGTTGATGTAGTATGATTATTCCTATATGTATCTATCTATATATAAACTACCTCTCCCAGGTCTCTGCTGTGCCCAACTCCGCTGGTGCCTCCAGTGGCTAACTCTTCCTTTCCTTCCAATAAGCAGAAACCTGGCTCTGGGGTAGCAATGTACCCGACTAAGAAAACTCATCTGCCAGCCTCCCTTGCAGCTAGGGGTGGCCACGTGTTATGGTTTTAGCCAATGAGATAAACAAGGAAAATGCCAAGCAGAGCTTTAGGATAGCTCGTTAAAAGGAAGCAGACCGCCGGGCGTGGTGGCACACGCTTATAATCCCAGTACTTTGGGAGGCAGAGACCGGAGGATCCAGGATCACAGCCAGCCTCAGCTCTCTCTCTCTCTCTCTCTCTCTCTCTCTACCTAGTGAGGCCCTCCGCAACTTCGTGAGACCCGGTTTCAAAGTAAAGTATAAAAAAATAGGGCCGGAGGTGTAGCGCGGAGGTAGAACGCCCCTGCGTTCAATCCCCGGTACCGCAAAAAAAAAGGAAGCAGACCTAGCCAGGCATGGTGGTGCACACTTGTAATCCCAGTACTTGGGAGGCTGAGATAGGAAGATCCCAGGTTTGAAGCCAACCTCAGCAACTTAGATCCTGTCTCAAAATAAAAAGGATAAAGGGCTGGGAGTGTAGCTTGGAGGTAGAATGCCCTTGTATTCAATCCCCAGTACCAAAATGTGTGTGTGAGAGTGTGTGTGTGTGTGTGTGTGTGTGTGGTGGGGGGACAGATCTTTTGCCCTGTGTCCTTCCTGTTCTTCCTGCCTGTGATGCAATGATGTGATGGACGTAGAAACCAAGAAGCAACATGTTTGAAAATGAAAGCCCACGCGAAGGCAGGCAGAGAGGAGACAGAAGGAACTGGGCACCTGAGGGCATCACTCCGTTGCTCACCAGCCCTGAAACACCCACCTCTCCGTTTATTATTACAAAAGAAAAATTAAAATCTCATGAGGATCGGCTGCTAATAGTTGGATTTTCAGTTACATGCAGCCCAACACACTCCTGATTTTAAAAAAACTCACTTGCTCAAGAGAACAGGATAGGCTCACTAGTCACACTCAGAGGCCCGAGTAAGAGCTACATCAGTAGCTGTCACAGAGCACGGAGCCTGTGGGAAGCTTGGGCTCTCTGCAAGTCTGACCTCAAAGGGCTGAAACACAGGTCCGGTGAGCTGGATTGAAACAGACTGCAGTTGTCTATTCACGGTCTCTGTTCAATTCCATGGGTGCCTACGTATGCCAATTCCCCCAGTCGGATGCTGGCAGAAATACCCTGTATGCTACTGACACCGAGACTACCACACACACAACTCAAGAACTCGCAGGCCTGTGGAGATATGCTTGTAATACCCCCGTCAGAACACGCACGAGCCAGCTGGCAGTAAGGTCTACCGTAACGATTTCAGTGTTGTACTTGATCCCCAGAGGTGACCATCCTCTGGCTGCAGGTTGCATCTGCTTGCAAGAGCCAAGACCATGGGTCACCTTTGGAGACCTGCCCCTTGCTACTGGTGCCACCCTCTGGGGGTAGAAATGACCTGGGACTTTACCTCCTCTCTAAGTGGCCTTTAACCAATGCCTGAGAGAAGAAAATCCCAGCTTCCAAGCCCCGAGTGGGACAGTGCCACCACAGAGTTCCCTTGCAGGATCAAGCTGAGGCCACACCCTGAGGACCTTTGTCTGAGTTTGCACCCTGCCCTGTCCTGCTCCCCTGGGAACGCAGCCTTCATACACCACCTGCACGAGAGTCCTCGGCTCAGCCTCTGCTCCACGGAAAACAGCCCAAGCCATCCATGTTCCTCTTGATTTTTTTCAGTTGTTTTTTTTTTTTATGTGCCTTAACTTTAGCCTGCTTTCATGACTTTCTTTTTAAGAGGTGCTTTGCTGCTTCATGAAAACATTTTAAAATCCAGGACTCCCCCTTAAAAGAGAGGAAATTATCAAACTGCTGTTTTGCAGTTAGGGGAAAAATATGCAGGGTTTAACATACACTTTTTAAATTCCGTTCAAAGATCTGTGCAAGTCGCGTGGTTCTGGGAAACGTTTTTAATTGATCCTGGTTGCAGCTCCAGCTCTGTTGACATTTCTAAAGCGAAACGTAGGCTTCCTTTCAAAGGCAGTGAATACACAAACGGAGCTTTTCATACACGTGGAAACTGAGCCGGGCCACGGAGCGTTGAGGCCGCTCTGTGACCTGAAATGGACATCTGGGTTTCCCCACATTTCCTCACTGCGGATGCCACAGGAAGGGCCAGCACTTCCTCTCTGGGCCTTCCCTCTGGGCCAGGAACAACCGCTAACACAAGGGCCTCAGGTAAAAATGCAGGTGAGCAATTAGCAGTTACACACTTGGCCTCAGGGTACCTGCTCCCCGCCACCTTCTCTTTATTGTCCTCTTTATTTTTTTGCGGTACTGGAGCTGGAACCCAGGGGCATTCTACCTCCGAGCTCCACCACTAGCCCTATTTTTTATTCTTTATTTTGAAATAACATCTCACTAAGTTGCTGAGGGCCTCACTAAGTAGCTGAGGCTGGCCGTGAACCTGCGATCCTCCTGTCTCAGCCTCCCAAGTACTGGGATTACAAGCGTGAGCCACCACGTCCGGCTCTCTTGTCCTCTTTAGAACAGAGGCCAGGGTCCACAGAAGCAAACTAAACACTGAAGGGTCTCTGGGGAGAGTGGGATTTACCCCGAGGAACCCAGAGAATACCGGTGATGGCAAAGCAAACCCTGAAACTCAGCTGGGCCCACGGCCAGGTGAGAGGTTTTCGCCTGCCACTATGCAGGAAGTTCAAGGTAAAGTCACCAGAGGGCTTGGGGCGCTGGATTAAAGACAGGAAAGGGGCGGAAAGGACTTATTATTTTCTGAGTATCGCTATCTACCCCCAGGGCTCTCTTACAAGGGCGAGCAGCAAGTTCATTCATCATCCTAAGGGCTGGGCCAACATGACTATTAACATCTAAGAGTCGTATTTTCCTGGAGGCTACTATTAACTTGAGAGAGACACACGGGAGACAGCTGAACACAATGGCCAACAGTTCCTGCCTGCCAAGGGGAGGCAAGGCTGCTTGTCATCTGTTTACCCAGGGAAGGGGGGGCAGTCTGCCTTAGGCCCCTCTGATGGGCACTGCTGGCTTCCTGCTCCACCTCCACACTCTGCTCTGCTCTGCTCACACGCCCTGATTCCTCTGTGCAACCCCATCTAGGTACGGGCCAGGTGCACGCTCAAATACAAGGGTCTGTGAGCACCAAAGTGCCTAAGTCCTTCCTCCCCCATCCAGATTAGAGAGCAGATCCGCTTTTATCACCTGGCGCCATCTTGAAAGTGAGAAGAGACTCCAGAGAGAAAGGGAACACCCTTGCTGTGGGGAAGGTAGATTCGACCTGGAAGAATCCTTTACAAGAAAAACAAACTTATAAGCCCTTGATGCCGCCTGTCGAAAGAACTAAGCCGCGGAAGCCGACCTGCCGCTCCTCCCGCTCCCAGGCCCGTCCTGGAGCCCGGTTTCGCTTGGAACGCAAACCACGCAGTCCCCAGAGACGGCAGAAATAAGCTTCCCTTCCAACGCCACCATGATTCCACACTAGGCCCTGTTCTAGAAGAACTGCGAGGACCCAGGGCGCAGGCCCCATCCAATCTCCCAAGATTAGATGACACTGTAACTGCTGGGCCAAACTCAATGACTAACAACCAACTCATGCTGGGCACAAATTCCATCTCTAAGGAGCTCGGAAGTGCTTGAAAAGAGATTAAAAAAAAAACACGTAAGTGGAACTTCTCCCCACCAAATCCACCATCATTCCCTTCCCTCCCAGGCCTCTTTCTTCTGGCAATCCTACTGCTGAATCTCACCTCCCCAGTAATCTTGGCCTGATTGCTCTGCTTTTTTTCCCCCCAAAATCGTGGGGGTTGAACCCAGGTGTGTTTTACCTCCAAGCTACACCTCTACCCCTTTTCATTTTTTAGTTTGAAACAGGGTCTCGCTCAGTTGCTCAGGGTCTCACTAAATTGCTGAGGCTGGCCTCGAAGCTGCGCTCTTCCTGTCACAGCCTCCCAAGGCGTGCACCACCACATCTGGCTTCTGCTTCTTGACTCTGCCTGTGCGATGTCCCTGCTACTGCCCAGCATCGTGAGTATCGCATTGCATATCACTAGCCTGGGAAAGGATCGGAGTTTCTACTGGATGAGCATCGCTTTTGCATCATGGTAAAGATGAAGATCACAAGCAAAACCATCCCGAGACGGGGACCACTTATACTTTCTGGGTAAATGATCTATACAGTAAGGACTTGTGTGTGGTGGGAAGTCAGGAGCCTACTGTGGCAGTAGGGATTCATCACACACAAATAGCTGGGTGTAGTACCCTTCAAGCCTCAGCACAATCCTACATCATAGAGAACAAAGCTGAGGTGCAGAAGGAAGACTGGTGGCCCAAGGTCATGCTGATTGCCAGAAACGGGGCTGGAAGGTCATATCTGCCTCTGCTGGTAGCCAGGGCCACACCTCCCTCTGCCCCACACTGGACGCCAATGACTTTACTCCTCTTTTGAATACTTCTAAATCCGGCAGCTGAGCTGCTCTTGAAATCACTGCAGAGTACGAATATTCCAGTCACAAATAATTTTCAAGACATGGGTAGCTTCAAAACTCCCATGGATGCTACATTTGGATGGACCCTCTCCATCGCCCCCCTCCCCCTAAACGCACACTCGCACCTGAAGCTCCCAAACTCCACTCTATGCGACTAGCTTCTGTGCTGGACATAAGACACAACAAGGCTGCAGGGACTAAGTTCAACCAGAAATGCAGATCCACGTGACAGCCCGGCGGGCAAGAGCGTGGGCTCGGAACATGTGGGAAACAGCCTGGCTGGAGGTCACAGGCTGGTGGCCCACAGGCTGGATGTGGTCCGGGGACATGTTTTGTTTGGCTCCTACGATGTTCAGAAAACATTTTAATTAGCTGCCAGAGTCATGAGCTTTCACAGAAAAATGTGGATTTCTAGTTTTTTTGTTGTTGTTTTTTCCAAAAACAGGGAGCCTGGCAGCTCCATCCCTCGCTCCCACCTGTGACCCCTGAGTGCTGCTGTGCACCTACACCCCTCGTTTCTCCAGTCCTCACCACCTTCTACTGCCCCGCACCTGGCCCTCTTCACCTGTTCACACACCTGCCTTGGCCCACCGCTGTCGACTGAGGTGCGTGCCACTAGTTCTTGCACTAGCACCCCGGTGAGGTTCTATCAGGACAGCGTGCAACTTCTCAGAGTCTAGAGAGTGAGGGGCGCACTAGCAGGTGCTGGCGAGTCCCAGACACCGGACCCGTGCCTCTCAGAGTGCTCCAGCCCATGCCACCTAGCCAGCGCCTGCAGTTCTGTGCCTGCAGACATTGCTTCCAGAACCTGGGGCCACTCTGCCCATGTGCTTGCTAGGTAAGTGGGGCAGAAGTCCTGAGAATGGCCTCCCAGGGGCTTCTGCCCCTGACTCTTGGGGAACAGTATATAAATCCCGGGGGTCCCTCACCCCTGGGGCATGTGTCCTGTACTATGTCCAGCATGGCCCTGCAGGATTAACCCCTTGCCCCCTGTGGCAGCTGGTTTAACAGCCCCTTTCCACTCGCCACCTCCGCATACCTCTCTGCCTCCCAACCTTGTTTCCTGTGTCTCCATGGAAACTCTCTGCCCTCAGTTCCCGGCCTCCAAGTGGATGCTCTGGGAAGTTTGCTTTTGTTCTCTATTAACGACCTTTTTACAAGTTAGGCTTTCCCTCTGTACCTTGAGCTATGCTTTTCTTCGGTTATGCATTAGAATCTTCCAGTGGGGCTATGATGGGTCTGTGCACTGTTAAACAGGCTGGGTGAGCTCTCTTGGTTCCCCCCGACCTGCTAGGTGCTGTTAGAATCTTGCCCTGAGCAGGGTGAGGCCACTTACACCCACAGTTGTCCACCCCTGCAGGGTAGTTATTTTCATGGGGGGGGGGGAATTTTCGTTTCTTGTCCATTCCTTCTCTTACTGCCGAGGCTCATCTTGCCGTCTGCTTGTCTGGTTGGTCCTGCACCCATAGATCTACAAGATGTCCCCGTGCCCTGCCACCACACTCACGCCAGTGCTCACACCTCCTCCAGGGCCCTGATACCACGTCAACTTTCTGCTAAACGGAAACTAAGGGTTCCCTGTGTCAGAGGTTTCGCAGGTTGCTGGAACTCAATGGCAAAGAGATCAAAATGAGATGTTCTCATTTTCCCCGTGGCCGACCACTGGGACTCCAAACTCACACCTGTGGCCTCCTCAGATACACTGTCCTTCACCGACCAGAGCCTCTTCATCCAGAATGCCCGGGAGGCTACTCACCACCTGCTGTCCCCTGTGGCCAATGATGATGCAAGGATGGGAAATGGCGCTGTCCCCTGCAACTTTAAGGGGGGATGAGATGCTGAGTGACTATGGCACCCCCTCCCCGTTCTTTCCACCCCATATGCCAGATCAAGGCTAGCTGTGACCTGAAAGCACACCGTTTCACAGCCCTTCCCCCCCACACCTGGTGGCCCTCATTGCTCTCGCCCCGAGAGCACACCTGCAATAAATCATACACACCGCATCTCATGCAGGAAGGAAGGGAAGGGGAAACGTATGTGAAGTCCCCAGTGTGTCGTAGGCAGCCATAAATGCTACGTCCCATCCCCTGAATGGTTGTAGAACTAAGGACGCACTCATTTGCTGATATTAACCTCTGTAAAGCCATTTCATTGCAATATTATCATTTATTATTATTATTTTTTTTGTGGTACCGGGGATTGAACTCAAGGGCATTCTACCTCCGAGCTACATCCCCAGCCCTATTTTTTTATTCTTTATTTTGAAACAAGGTCTCACTAAGTTGCGGAGGGCCTCACTAATTTGCTGAGGCTGGCCACGAACCCGGATCCTCTGGTCTGTCTCCCAAGTACTAGGATTACAAGCGTGCGCCACCACGCCCAGCTTGCAATATTATTTTTAAACTAATTTTAAAAATGGAAATAACGTAAGCATTAAGTAAGAGGAATTTTTAGGCAACCCATAATATCCATTTGGTAGAATATTATACAGTCTGTAAGTTAATAAAAAACCGGAAGCAACCTAAACGTGTGATAAGAGGAATTTGTAGGCGATGCGTAGTAAATCTATAGTTTAGAATACTATGCAGACTCCAAACCAGAAAATAAAAGTGTGGTATTATGGTTTGGATATAGAATTCCCCCTAGAAGAGCTCATGTATTGATGTTCAGAGGTGATAAAATTGAAACACAAAGGTTCTAAGTTCATCAGTGGATAAATCCATTAATGGGTTAATGGATTTGTTGGCTGGTAAAGCAGGCATTGATGGGTTAACGGATTTGTTGGCTGGTAACAGGGAGGTAGGGTGTGGCTGGAGGAAGTGTGGCCACACTCGGGGTGTGTGGCCTTGGGGATACTCTATGTTCTTCTCCCCTTCCCCTGGCTCTCTCTGCCTCCCACCGCCATGCCCTGAGCTGCACAGATGTGACCCAGCCTAACATGGAATGAAGCCTCTAGAACTGTGAGCACATAAATCTTGCTTCCTCTATGTTGTGGTCGTCAGGTATTTTGGGTCCTGGAGGGAGAACAATGACTAAAACACATGGTAAAGGGAGGCAAAGCAAGATGCAGGAGGCTACTTCGCTTATAACATAACGCTCTAAGTCCTGTACGTTGACAGAGGCCTGCTCCGAACTTTCTAGCAGCTGATTGAGAGAATGAAGCCTAATTAGTCACAAAATTGTGTCCAGAGATTGAAAACAAACCAAAATGCCCAAGAAAAGCACAGCTCTTTCTAAGCCTGCGGCCAGAGATAAATGTCTCCCATAGGTGAGAGGAATCTGTGTAATACAATGACCCAGTCACCAACCACTGCCTTCCAGTTACCATAGAGACGAGTTTCATAAGCCTGGTCCCTGAATCCCCCCCAGATACACACACACACACACAGGGAGATGCCATCAGGGCTTACGAAGTTCTCTAGAAGGGATTCTGGGAGGGGTCAGAGGTTCTAGAACCCTATGGCTCACCTGGGTCTCTCTCACTGGGTTTAATTCAGGGATGGAGATTTCAGGGTGCAGAAGGTAGCTGGAAAGCATGCCCTTGCTTGATTCCCCTTGTGGCTCCCAGGAGCTGTTAAGCGGCCGGGAAGTTCTTGGGGCGCCACCATTCTGGGTGGCTCCGGGGGGCTTCAGTTGCCCCCTAGGCTGAGTGAGGTTGGTGTAGTCCTGTCAAGCAGTTGAGCCTGGCAGGACACGGGCCTGAACAGAAGGCTGCCCCCCTGCTCAGTGTGCAGCTAGGCGCACAATGTGCTCGCGGGGGGTCAGGCTGAAGGTCTTCCTCAGAAAGCGGTTCTGGTTCCATTTTACCACAGAACCCGAGGCACCGCAGTTCAATGCCACAGACACCGAGAAAAGCTGCAAAAATCCCGTTTCAACAGCTGTCTGCAGAGCGCCTGGGCGGAGCGGAGTCGGCCTGGCCCGCTGCCCCTGCTTGCTGTGTGCTGAGGAGCCAGCCTGTTCCCCGCTGAGGTGGTGCACCGAGGGCCCCATGGGAGACAGAAGACAGCTGCTCTTCCTTCCTTCTAGAATCACGCTATCGCAACTTCAGTTCCTTCAGATTCATTAATCCATTCTATTAAACCTCACCTGAGTCATGGGCACAATTTAATTTCCTCAGTTCACTCAAGTATGTTAGGAATTAAATATGTCAAAGTACAGGCTGATGCAGATGACTGCTTAATAGAAAACATCAAGTACATTAAGAGCGATAACAAGCGTGACAAGCAGTGATCTGTCCTTATTTTTCATGACTACTGCCCTAATACTAGAATTTTATCTCCCTCCCTTCCTTTCCTTCTTTCTTGAACCAGGGGTATTCCACCTCCAAACTACACACCTCCAGCCCTTTTTATTTTTTTATTTCTTTTTTTTTGAGGTACTGGGGATTGAACCCAGGGGCATTCTACCTCCAGGTTACACCCCCAGCCCTATTTTTTATTCTTTATTTTGAAACAGGGTCTCATTAAGTTGCAGAGGGCCTCACTAAGTAGCTGAGGCTGGCTGCGAACCCGGATCCTCCGGTCTCAGCCTCCCAAGTCCTGGGATTACAAGTGTGTGCCACCACACCCAGCTTTTAATTTCTTAAATGTATTTATTCATTTGGTACTGGGGAATTGAATTGAGCCCTTTTTATTTTTTATTTTGAAACAGGGTCTCACTAAGTTGCTGAGGCTGGCCTTGACTTGCAATCCTCCTATCTCAGCCTCCCAAGTACTGGGATTACAGGTATGTGCCACTACTCGAAGCATTATTTTCTTTTTTATTATGAAACACAGTCTCAAAGTTGCCAAAGCTGGCCTTGAGCCTGTGATCCTCCTGTGTCTGCCTCCCAAGTACTGGGATTACAGGCACGTACTACTGCACCTGGCTTTAATGCTGGAATTTTCTAGAGCTTGTGTGTGTTAGAGACAGTGACTGTACCATCTCAGTAACAGAAAGCCATGGGGGGGAGGGTCCACAAGAGGAAAGGGATGAGAGACAACCAAAGATACAGGCACTTCTCCAAGGTATCCATGGCTTTGGCCATACTAACATACTTTCCAAGTCCAGAATGAAAAACAAAACAACTCTAATAATCCCAAATAATGCTCCTTATAAAGGAATAATCTCTGTAGAGTCATTGCATTGTCCAAGCTATAAGGAAATCCACTGAGTGTCCTGGAGGAGGGGGGATGTCTGTCCACCTTACCTTCTGCCACATATTGATGAAAAAGAGCTCCCGGGACACGTTGAAGGACACGTTGGCGTCGTAGGCATCGTCACCAAGGTTGGCGATGGAGATGTTTAAGGAGATATTCTTCACTGCCCCCAAGGCTAAATAGGGGGTTTTCTCATCGATACTGCAATGAAAAATAAACAGAAATGAATACTCAGAAGCTTACAACGATATAACGTGAGGCTTCAGGGGAGAGCTGAGGGCAGGGGCAGAAACTGGGATCAGAATGACAAGTCCCAGAAGCCACGTGTCCCTGGGCGATCAGTTAGCACCCGATTCAGTCAGGATTCTCACTGATATAATCCAAAACACCTGATGACCACAACTTAGAGGAAGGAAGATTTATTTGCTCACAGTTATGGAGATTTCAGGGGTTCAATCCATGCCAGGCCTGGTGACATTAGCGGAGCTCAGGGCACAGCAGTAGGAAACACAGAGAGGAAGAGACCAAGTGTCCTGCTCCCACATCACAGAAGCCAAATGTAAGAGAAAGCAAACAAGGGGATTCAAGGACAAAAGCACAGTCCCCAGGGTCACACCCCCAGAGACCCACCTCCTCCAGCCACACCCCATCTGCCTTAGGTTACCACCCAATAAATCCATTACAATGGACTATTCACTAATGCAATTGCAACCTTCATTAGGTCAGCTCTGACCATCAATGCGTGAGCTCTGTTAGTGAGGAGGTAGAAAAGAAGTAGGCAGATAGGGCTGGAGGGCCATGGTAGAATTTCCTGAGAGGCAACATGTGCTAACTAACTTCCAAAACTCCTTAAAAGACCAAACCTCCTGAATGTCGAGTGATAACAAAAACAAAACCCTCCTGAGAGTGACCATAGGTTTACAAAACTCCAGTTGTTCCTGCTGATAAGCAATCCCAGGAGATTCCCAGGAAAGACCAGGATACAGTATATAGGATCCCAACCGGAAAAGGAGACCCCAAAAGAACACTATCTAAATCCCAGGAAACTGCCTCTAAGACTCTCAACTAAAAAAAGGAAACTCAAAGTAGTATATAAACCCCTAGACCAGCCACTCTAAACGGTTACCCATTCTGGGAACCCCTCCCTTTCGGGAGCTTTCCTCTCTCTTGCAGGTCGCATTGGCTTTGAGAGAAAGCAGCGTATAATTGACGCCACTCGGGCCAGGCAACTCTCGGGTAGGGACCCGAAGGCCTCCGCTGGACATTGAAGCTGACCGAGGCCCCTAGGGGTGACCTGCACCTCTCTTCTGGCAGAAAGCAGTTTGCAATTGATGGCACATGGCTTGGGCTACTCCTAAGTAGTGTCCAGAAGGCAGCTGCTGGACTCCAGGGTCCCCACTGCCTGCAAGGGTGTTCTGCCTCTTTCCCCCTTCCCTGTTCTCTTTACAATAAACTCCCCACTGGCCTTTCTGTTGTCTGCGAGTGTCATTCTTCACACTTTGTAGACAAGAATCCTGGTAAGGAAAAAGTCCATTTCATTAGGAGACATTCTATATCTAACCCTAACGGCACCCACGGACCTCAGCTCCCTCATCTAACATGCGGGGCTCTGCTCTGCACACCTCGCTAGACTCTTATGTGACTCGCAGGAAATCTTGTGCATTGAGCTTGGAAAATTATAAGGCATTTCATACCCTATAAATAAAATCCATTCATTCTACTAGTTTTGAGCCTCTACCACATTCCTGTCCCTCCCCTCCATGCTAGGGGAATGGCAGCAAACAAAACAGAGTTCTTGTCGCTTCAGGGAGACAGAAAACAAGAAGCAGATATAAATCAGATTGGGAGCTGGGCGTGGTGGTGCACGCTTGTAATCCCAGTACTTTGGGAGGCAGAGACTGGAGGGTCCGGGTTCGCGGCCAGCCTCAGCTCTCTCACTCTCTTTCCCTGTCTCTCTCTCTCTCTCTCCCTAGTGAGGCCCTCCACAACTTCGTGAGACCCGGTTTCAAAATAAAGTATAAAAAAATAGGGCCGGGGGTGTAGCGCGGAGGTAGAGCACCCCTGGGTTCAATCCCTGGTACCGCAAAAAAAAAAAAGTCAGATTGGAGAGAATGTGGAAGGGGCCAGGAGGAGGCAAAGTGGGCTGCAATTTGAAATGAAGGTCAGGAAATTCTCCGGGATGAGGTCAACTTTCAACAGAAACCTGGAGGATAAAGGGGAGCCAGGCTTGCAGACTCTGGGGCCCAGAGGGGGCATGTGCCTGGTGCCTTCAAGGAACAGAAAGGAGGCTGGTGTGGCTGAAGAGGAGTGAGTGGGGGGGAGGAAACAAGCTTAGAGGAGCCGGCAGATCCAGCAAGGCCTAGCAGCCACCATGAAAACCTTGATTCCCCTGTGAGCGAGACTGGAGTCCCTCAGGGCTGTAAGCCCAGGAGTCTCGTGCCTTGTCCCCATGCTGAGAGGGGGCGCACACTGGTGTGACAGGAGCCAGCTGTGGCGTGTTTAGGGGAGAAGCAGGGAGCCTGACAAGGAGGCGCCTGGAACAGTCTCGGCGTGAGGAGGGGAGTGCTCAGACCAGAGCAGACAGCTGAGGGAGTGAGAAGAGGTCGCGCTCTGAGCTGGGCATCATGGCGCACACCTATAATTCCAGTACGTGGGAGGCTGAGGCAGGAGGATCACAGGTTCGAAGTCAGCCTCAGCAACTTAGCAAGACCCTGTTTCCAAATAAAAAATAAAATAGGGTTGGGGGTGTAGCTCAGAGGTAGAAGGTCCCTGGGTTCAAGCCTTACTACAAAAAAAAAAAAAGTCACCCTCTGGGTACATTTCAAAGTTGTACCAACAGACTCTCCTCATGGACTGGATGAGAGGTCCTAGTGCTGTAGGACAGAAGAAATAAGTAGGTAGAAAGGAGATAGACAGGAAGGAAAAGTCAAATATAACTTTAATATAAAAACCTGGAGTTGAAGTGCTTAAGCCTCTACTCCCCAAACCCGTTCTCTTTCCCAGGCCCGACTCTCCCAAATTCCTGGGAAACCTGTAGATCCTAGAGTTAACTAAAAGAAACTATAATTGCCCTGTGCATGGATAACAAGACAGTTACGATATTTGGAGAAATCTATAATTTAGGACACTCTCCAGCTTATCTGCCAATCAGATAATGAAGACCCCAATCAGCCTGAGGACCCTAAAGCTGACCAGTCCACTGGACAATCAGGAACCACCTCGGGATGACCGGACTGAGCTCATCATCACATACCTCCGCTAGCTCACTCCTCACGAGAGTCCCCTATAAGAAAAGAGCCCTCAACTCCCCAAAATGCCTTCCTCACCTTGAGGTGGCCTGCATTCTCTCTTGAATGTGTATTTCTTCCCTTTTCCCCAATAAACCTCTGTCCATGTCTCTGACTAGCGCGTGCTGAAATTCTTTTCCATCGCATTAGCCAAGGACCCCACCGAGCCTGAGTTCCTGAGCTTAGGACTCACCCAACTCTAGGGAAAGAGGAGCCAAGCATGGTTCCATGGCTTTTGGATTCAACTACTGGAAGGAAGAGCTGTCAGTTAATGAGAGGGGAAAGACTGTGGGTAGAGAAGGGTTAGCACAGAAAACTCCAGTGCCGACTGGGTTTGAAGGCGCTCAGGAGGCGTCGGATGCAGGAGGATGGAGCTGAAGGGGCGTCTGGGCTGGAGAGCTGCCTTTCAGATGGACTAACAGGAAAGAAGGGAGCAGGGTAGATAGAAAAGAGGTCGACGATAAGGAGGAGCGAGCGAAGGAGACTGAGGAAGGATACACAGGGAGGCAGGAGGACAACCAAGGAAGATGGCTTCCGCGTGGCTGCTGGAGACAGGTCAGTTTTGACAAACATGGCAGGTGGGCCAAAATTGCCCAGAGAATTTAGGACTGGCTATTGGAATCTGTTATCTGGAGGTCATATCTGGTGATCTTGTAAACTTTGAGTTTTAAACTTTGAAGTTGAGTCATGAGGATGAAGGCCTGGAGGGGATGTAAGAGCCATAGGCAGAGAATAAAAAGGAACACTGCGTTCACACCACTATTTGGAGGGGCTTTCTTTTTTCCCCCTGTAAAGAGGAGGAGAGAAACAGGATGGTAGCTGCTGGGGGAAGTGGGCTTCAATTATTTTTTTTTAAATGGGAATTATCCTAATATCTTTGTATGCTAATGGGAAGGATACACTAGAGTGGGGACAATTAATGAAGGCAGGACAGGGGACAACTAGGGGTGGGGGCTGAGGATGGATGGAGAGGCTGGCGGGAGGTTATGGAAGTGGAGCTGAGGGCGCAGCCGCAGATGAGGTGCTGGTGGATGGATGGCGGGAACATGCACATTCCTTGGTGACTGCTTCCAGTTTTCAGTGAAATAGAAGTGGTCAGAGATGGGGAGCTGGAGGAGGAGGGAAGGGGAGTGTTAGACAGGTGAGGAGATGGAGGGAGATGGAGCCCAG
>PVJS01010518.1:0-47821 GCA_004027185.1 Glis glis | reverse complement strand
CCCTAAACGGGATGGAGAGTAGAAGAGGGCGACTGGGGGAACAAGAACAGGAGTGCGAGGGGCTTCCTTTGCTCATTTATTCAGATAATGTTTATTTACCAGCCGTGCGCACTCTTGTAAGCACTGGGACTGTAGCAATAAACACAAGGCTGCTCTCCCTTGGCTAAGTTATATTCTAGCAAGAGAGAAAAATAAACTTGGAAAACTAATAATTGAAAAAGAAAATTATCAGGTGCAATGAAAAAATTAGTAAAGCCAGCTAGAGTCAAAGGAAAGGGGTCACTTTCAACGGGGTGGCTGGGGCAGCTGACACTGACCTTAAACTTGGAGGAAAGCAACCCAGCATTGTAGACAACCACTCGTGCAAAGGTCCTGAGGTGCGCAGAGCTTAGCTGGAGGCCTGCACAGCAGACACAGACCAGGCAAGAGGGCAAAGGACAGGAAAGGAGGTTGTAGAAGTAGACAGAGGGCAGAACGAGAGGGTGGCCCCTGATGCTGAGCCCTGGCAGCAGGAAAGAGGGACACGAATGCTGAGTAGTGGTATTAGGAAGGCACGAGCCACCGGCCGTGGGTAAGCAAATCGAAGTAATGGTGCTGGCCCCAGTGGACCAGGGGAGCCATAGCAAGCGAGGGAGGGAGGAGAGGCTGGCCCGCTTTACAGAGAGGCCTCCTCCCCACCACGGACCCCGCCACAGCTTAACAGTTATCCCAGAGGCCGATCCAGGCGGAGGCAGCCAGTTAGGCGGATTTGCATATTTGTTTAATAAAAACTTATGGATGTACAAAGACGGGTAATTAATTACCCCGCGTGGTTTCCCTCCCCTCCTCCCCACATTACCACTGTGGCCCCAATCACTTTCCTCCCCAGGCTGAGTCAGCAGAATCGCCTCCTCGGAGGAGGGGGGCTGGGCCCAATAAATATGTACTTATTAAATGTGTGTTGCGGCCAGCCAGGCCTGCACCAGCTGCAATCCCGGCCGGTTCTGCCCCAAGTGTTTACGCCGGTACCTAGGGCCACTTTAGCTATTTATTTTCGCAAAGAAATTAAATTAGATAGTTTGATAGCCTTCAGTGTAATTATGAAAGAAATTTACATGTGATGTTTATGAGAAGGGGGATCATTAGGCACCCAAACCCCAAGGATTTCCATTACTTCGGGCCCCCGTCGTATCCTCTCCAGCTCCTACAAGGGGGTAGAGAGGTATCCCTCCCAGGGGGAGCCAGGAAGGTGGGGATTCAATTGCTGGAACCTGAGCCCCAAGAGGGCAACAGCTACTAAGTGCTCAATAAATGACCAGAGATGTTGAGATGAATAATGAGTGAATTCAGGGATGGATGGGAGCTAGCTCCATGAAGCAAGGGGTTTTTCCTCTCTGAGCCTCAGTTTCCCCATCTGTCATAACGCCTCCCTCACCAAATTGTTCTGAGATTTTTTGTTTTGTTTTTGGTGGCCCTAAGGATCGAACCCAGGTGTGCTCTACCACTGAGCTACCTCCCCAGCCCTTTTTATATTGACACAGGGTCTCACTAAGTTGTTTGGGCTGGCCTCAAACTTGCAATCCTCCTGCCTCGGCCTCCTGAGTCTCTGGGATGGCAGGTGTGCACCATCGTGCCTGCTGTTCTGAGATTAAATGAGCTAATGTAAGCAAAAAATGCTCCCTGACCATAAGTGAGAGGCGGTTTACGGAGCACTCGCTATATATGCTGGGAACTGTTCCAATCACCACGTTGAATCCTCACAACCACCTTACGCAGATGCCAGTACTTTAACCTTATCCCCATTTGAGGAATGAGAAAGGTGAGAGGTGGTGAACTTAATTAGTTGCCCCAGCAACCAGGTTTTTAAATCAGGCTGAGCCCAAGCCTTTACTGGGAAGCTATGCAATCCTTACTCGTGTGTGTGTGTGTGTGTGTGTGTGTGTGTGTATGCATTAGGTACTAGGATTGAACCCAGGGGCATTCTATCTCAGAGCTATACCCCCAGCCTTTTTAAATTTTTATTTTGAAACAGATCTCACTAAATTCCATACTGGCCTTGAACCTGCAATCCTCCTGTCTCAGCCAAGTACCTAAGTACTGGGATTGAGGGCATGAGCCACTGCGCCCATGGAGACGTCTCTCTACCTTTTTTTTTTTTTTTTTTGGTACTGGGAGGTAGAAGGTCCAGAGACATTCTACCTCCAAGCTATACCCCAGCCATTTATTTACTTATTTATTCATTCATTCATTCATTCATTCATTTGAAACAGGGTCTCACTAAGTTGCTGAGAGTCTCACTAAATTGGTGAAGCTGATCTTGAACTTGTGATCCTCCTGTCTCATCCTCCCGAGTACTGGGATTGCAGGCGTGCACAGGGCTTGCTCTAGCTTATTGGAGGGTGGGCCCGGGGCTGCTTCACTTGCTTTTCAGAGTTAGAGACCTACTGCTTTCACCTAACTCTCTGCATAGCTAGGGAAACCAAGGCCCAGGAACGTAGCTCCACTGTACCCAGCGGGGCTGGAAGGAACAGATCCCCGCCACTGCTGCTGCCTCCTGGCTCCTCTGTGCTCACCTCCCCACGGGCAGGATAATTAGCAGCGGCTGATTAGCGCTGATTGCAGCCCCCCACTGAGCAGAGGAGAGTTGCTGCCTCACCTTGGGGCTGGGCCTGCAATGGGGGTGACTGGGGCACTCCCCATCAGCTGCATCCCTCACCTGCCCACCCTGGTCAAGACTGGCTGCCGGGGTCAGAGGGGTGAGGGTGTCTATGGTCTGAGCCCCCACCCCAAGAACATGCCAGGAATCCAGGGCTAGGGGAAGCACACTGTAACCCCAAACCAGGAAACTAAGGCCGAGTCAAGGGGGCTTCGGGAACCAGAAAACCTGAATTGTATTTCTGGCTCTGCCACTAAAACTAGGTGTGTGACCTTGAGCAAGTTACTTGTCCTCTCTGAGCCTCAGTTGCTTCATCCATAAAATGGAAAGATAATAATAGTCTCTTCCTTCTGGGTTGTTATGAGGGCAAAATAAGACCCTGCAGGTGACATCAGATAGGAGGTCAGCACACAAGAAACAGTGTGGTCATCGTTGTTGTTTTATTATTACTGATCGAATCCAGGAAGTGGTTGGAAAGCCGCTACCTGGCTATTAAACAGAGACTGGTTAGCCGACTGGTGCAGGAGGAGGAGGCTCTGCGCTGAGGGCCCAGGGGCAGCTGGGGAGATCCTTCCTCCCACCCTGGATCTGGACAGAGGGTGAGGCGGGGACCACTGTATTGATCCTCTGCCAGGCGAGCTCCTCCAGGGAAGTCATGCAGGGAATCCCTTTTCCAAAAGAGCCCGGCAGCCAGCAGGGGCCTTGCACAGATCAGAAACCCCACCGTGGGCCCCTCTGACCGCAGAGCCTGGGGGTGCTGTGAGGGCCAGGCAGGAGCCCCCGATCCTTCGTGGGAAATCACCCGGGCCCTGGGCGGCCCTGCCAGTGCCAGAGCCTGCAGCCGCCCGTGGAACCAAACTAAACGGAGCAGGGAGGATTTAATGGAAGCAGCTAATCAGGGACTCCTAGAGAGGACGGCAGACAAGATCCAATTAAAGTACCAGCCTCAGTGAGTTCCCCGTTTTAATTTTCCACAAATTAGCTTAAAAGGGGGGATGGAAATGAAGATGTTAGATATTTTTTTTAGAGCCAAAAGGGAAAATCCTTTGAGGATTATATGACTTGTTTCTCTTTTAAAAAATAAAATCACAGCCAGGCATAGTGGCACGCGCCTGTAATCCCAGTACTTGGGAGGCTGAGGCAGGAAGATCACAGGTTCGAGGACAGCCTCAGCAAGTAATGAGACTCTCATCAACCTACTGACACCCTGTTTCCAAATAAAAATTTAAAAAATAGGGCTGGGAGTCGGGCCTGGTGGCGCATGCTTGTAATCCCAATACTTAGGAGGCGGAGACCGGAGGATCCGGGTTCGCGGCCAGCCTCAGCTACTTAGGCCCTCCGCAACTTCGTGAGACCCGGTTTCAAAATAAAGTATAAAAAATAGGGCTGGGGGTGTAGCTCAGAGGTAGAACGCCCCTGGGTTCAATCCCCAGTACCGCAAAAAAAAAAAAAAAAAAAAAAAAAAAAAAAAAAAAAGGGCTGGAGATGTAGCCTGGAGGTAAAATACCCCTGGGCTCAATCCTCAGTACCACAAAAAAATAAAATTACTTTCAGCTGGGAGATTTGGGGGGCTCCACCCCTCTTGGAGGAGATTTCAGGGCCTGCCTGTTAGGCTGTGAGTAACCCCTTTATCATATAGAACACCGTTTCTGGAGTCAGCGCCATCTTTGTACCTTACAACCCTTAGGTTGACATCACCACACCTGCTCACAGACACCTGAGGTTCAGAGAGGTGAGGCGATTTCTCTGAGGTCACACAGCTCAGAAATGGTAGCGCCTAGTCCCAACACACCATGTGCTGCCCACTGTAACCAGGCTCTTATTCAGCCCCAGACCCCCGTCCAGGCCTCACTCACCCCCACTCCGTGGTCTCCCCACCCCCAGGAACCTGCAGAATTGAAGACGGAGACAGGTGGGCTCTGGCCTGAGGTCATCAACATTCCAGAGGCCCCTAGACTTCCTGGTCTTCACCCAAGGTGGGGCAGCCCCCCCCCATCTTCTCCAGGGTCGTGGTGATTTGACATCACCCCCCACACCCACCCACACACACATACACATGGGAGCCATCTCCATTTGCCCTTCAGCGCCCCAAGGCTGGGACCTGGCCCATTCATCACTGTCTCCTGGCAAAGGCCAGCTCCTGTCCCCCCCCAAACTCCCCAGTGACGGCCCTGGCAGCCCGCGCCCTTGATCTCACTGCGGTGTCCTCCCGCCCCCACCCCACCCTCCCGTCTACTGGAAATAATTTGTTTTGTCAGTGTGGAAACAATACGAGGCTCAGTAACCATACCCCCTCAGCCCTCCACAGGGGCGGTGACCCTACCAGCCCCACATCTTGTGGGCACTCCCAAGCTCCACTCTAATCTTGGGGCAGGATCCTGGCAGAGAAAAACTCCCACCCCTCTGGGCTGTGTGACTTTGGACAAGTGACCTAACCTCTCTATGCCTCCATTTCCACACCTATGGAATGGGCAGAATAAAATGTTAGCTTGAGCCGGGAGTGATGGCACACGCTTGTAATCCCAGTACTTGGGAGGCTGAGACCAGAGGATCACAGGTTCGCCACCAGCCTCAGTTACTTAGTGAGGCCCTCTGCAACTTAGTGAGACCCTGTTTCAAAAAAAATTAAAAAATAAATAGGACTGGGGGCATAGCCCAGAGGTAGAATGCCCCTGGGTTCAATCCCCAGTACCACCAAAAAAAAAATAAATAAAATGTTAGCTTGAGAAGTGGTGAGCATTCAGTGAGACAAAAACATGCTGGGCCCCGGTACACAGAGGATGCTCGGTACCCAGCACCCTCTGCCCTCCTAGCATGGGAGGGGAGGCCCCCCCTCAGGATGGGGTCCCAAATGAGGGAAGAGGCCAAGGAGGGCTGAAAGGCGAGATGGAACTTTCTTAATGGAGTTCGGAGCCCACTGAGAAAGATAAACGAGGCCTTGGGGAGCCAAGTGGCAGACGGAAATACAGCCACGGGCTGCATGACGACACTTCGGTCAATGATGGGCGGGATACACACGGGGTCCCATAGGACCGCGCGGCCAAGTGATGGCGCAGCTGCCTTAGTTTGTGTAAGTACACGCTACGATGTTCTTTTTTGTGTGTGTGTGGTACTGGGGATGGAACCCAGGGGCATTCTACCTCCAAGCTATACCCCTCAGCCCTATTTTTTATTCTTTATTTTGAAACAGGGTCTCACTAAGTTGCGGAGGGCCTCACTAAGTAGCTGAGGCTGGTGGCAAACCCGGATCCTCCTGTCTCAGCCTCCCAAGTACTGGGATTACAAGCGTGCGCCACCACGCCCCATCACGCTACGATGTTCTGACATCAAAATCACCCATCAACGCCTTTCTCAGAACATCGCCATCATTAAGTGGTTCACGGCTGACCCTGGCTGTCTCCCTGGCCCACTGGAAAGGGCTTAAGGTCACAGGGCCAGCAGGTGAGGGCCAGGGAAGACCTGAGAACCCAGGTGAGCAGGAGGAAGCAGCTTCCTGCACCCAGGTGGGTGGACGTCCCAGACCAAGCCTCAGCCTGAGCTCCTTTAGGGGACCCCTGGATCTGAGGGTGGCCCTCCAATTCTGCTGGTACCCAAACTAGTTTGGGGAGACATGTGAATCTGGGTGTGTCGAAGCCGTGCATGTGCAAGTCAGGTTAGGGGACGCCCGTCACAGTAGGGACTTGGGGGCGAGGCCAGCTGTACAGCTCTACCTTGGGGACTTGCCAGGTCTACACTGGTGCTGGAGCTGAGAGGTGCCCCAAACCTGTCTGGGAGCCCAAGCCTGGGATATGCAAGAATTTGAGGTGAGCTCTGAATTTGGGGTGCCTTTACTATGAACCTCAAAATCTTGGGGGTCTCTAAGCCCACGTTTGAGGGTCCCCTAGATTTGGAGGTGAACCCCATGTCCCAGATGGGGTCTATTTGGGAGCCCTGACCCAAGGGTCCACACCAGCCCTGGGGGTGCCTTTGAGAAGGATCCAGGCGTCTCAGGGCAGGGATGGGTGAGTCTCAGGTGGACCCTAGGCAGCGAGTGAAGACGTGCCCAGCCCCCACCCCTTTGTTCCTCCTTCTCCCCCCTTTTCGATGCACACATCCCTCATCTCCTCAGTTCCCCACCTCTGCCCTGAATCCTTGCTCTCCAGGAAATGCTGTGCTGAACCCCCAAATCTCAAGACTTCCTTCCCTGGGGCGTAGAGGATCACGGGATGGTGGGGGGAGCCCGTCCTCCCCTCCTCCCCAACAGGACAAATCCTCCCCAAATCACCCTTCAGGGCCCAGGAAAGGCAGATCGGATTCTTGGGGAGCTCAGAGGCCTGCTGCCTTATCTCAGTCTCTGGAACAAGCGTTTTGCATTTATTCCCCCAAATGTGTTGCCGAAGTGCGTTCCAGCCCGTGGCTCCCAGCCATCTGCAGAGAGAAATCCAGTTAGACCTTGTATAATAAGTTCCTGACAATCTTGCCGAGGACGCTGGGTCATAAAAGTCTCCTGGTTTTATCGCCGGTAACAGACACAGAGTGAAATTAAGTTGTCTTATCAAATTTAGATAATATATATCCCTCTAGAGTAGAAGGCTCTGCACGGGGCTTTCCTGGTATGAGCCCAGAAGGGGGACGGGGAGAAGAGGAGTGTTTTGGGGCAGGTGGCAGGGGCGGGGACCAGCCCAGAGAGCCTGGCAGGATGGACTGGCAGGCGGGCAAGGGTTCTGGTGTTCCAGGGTTCAGGGTCAGTCAGGCCTGGACTTGAGACCCAGCCCTAACGTGCTGGGTGAACTTAGACAACTTACTGTACTTCTGAGGGCCTCAGTTTCCTCATCTGTAAAGTGGGCAGGGCTCTCATAGTGCCTGTCTCCGGGTTGTTGTGATATTTAAATGAGATGCTACCGGCTTAGCCCGCTTCCTGGCATAGAGTGAGCATTCCATACATGTTTGTCTGTAACTTGAGGGTAGGAGAAAGGAAACAAGGGCTGGATACTGATATCATCTGGTCCTTCTCTCCCCATTTTACAGGCGGGGAAACTGAGGCTCAGAGAGGGGGTAAATGGACAATGGTCAGATAAGTAGACTGGGCTCCAAAGACACCCCTCTGGGACTAAGCCATCCCAGCCACTTCCTACCCCAACACGGGCTTCCCAAAGGACTGGAGGTCACCTCTCTGGAGGTCACCTCTCTCCTGCCTCTGCCTGTGATCCTGCCACTCAATGCCCTGCCCCAGGGAGTGGACCTCCATGGCAGGAGGCCTGGCTGTCCCCTTGCCAGAGGAACAGACACCCAGGAAATTGCCCAGCGCCAGGCTTCCACAGCCTGCCCCGCTCATCCTGAGACACTTGTCACACTGTGGCAGGAGGGGGCTGTCATAGCAGAAACCAGTGTCTGCTGACCTGCCTTTCTCCATGGCCAGGATCCTCTCTCTGGCCACCTCACACACTTTGGCTTGCATACCTCCAATGATGTAGAGCTCACTACCTTCCCAGGCAGCCATTCCATTTTCCCAGCCTAGACTTAAGATGACCCCCAAGTCTCCCGACTTCTAAGACTCATTCATTCCAGAACCACGCCGTGTCACCACAACTTCCTTCCAGCACAGCCCGAACGTGCGTGAGCCTGTGTGTCTCGATGGATTTCTCTGCGTGTATTCCACACTGAGTACTGAAGGGAGGGGGCACATCTGTGTGTCCCCAAGAAACAGTCTGACACATAATAGCTGCTGAAAACCACATGCGCACACACACCCGCTAACCGTTATTGAATACTTACTGTCGGGCATGAGCTACGCGCATTAACTCCTTTAATCATACTATAACCCTGGGATACTGTCACCATTATCATCTCCAAACTGCAGAGGAAAAACCAGGCATGGTGGCACACGCCTGTAATCCCAGTCCTTGAGAGGTAGAGACAGGAGGATCGCAGGTTCGAAGACAGCCTCAGCAAGTAGTGAGACGCTCATCAACCTAGCAAGACCCTGTTTCCAAATAAAAATAAAATAGGGCTGGGGGTGTAGCTCGGAGATAGAATGTCCCTGGGTTCAATCCCCATGGCCACAAGAAAAAAAAATTTGCACAGAGAGGAGGCGGTACTTGCCCAAGGTCACACAGACAGGACATGGTGGCACTAGGATTTGAATGCAAGTGCTGTGCGTCCAGAGGTCTGACCCTCACCTCCCAAGTGCTCCTATAAATTATGTAGAATGAAGGAAAGCAAAAAAAGGACAGGTAGATGCCGGGCGTGGTGGCGCACGCTTGTAATCCCAGTACTTGGGAGGCTGAGACAGGAGGATCCAGGTTCGCGGCCAGCCTCAGCTACTTAGTGAGGCCCTCCGCAACTTAGCGAGACCCTGTTTCAAAAATAAAGAATTAAAAAATAGGGCTGGGGTTGTAGCTCGGAGGTAGAATGCCCCTGGGTTCAATCCTCAGTACCAAAAAATAAAATAAAAATAAAAATAAAAAAGGACAATGGGCGTGGTGGCGCACACTTGTAATCCCAGTACTTTGGGAGGCAAAGACGGGAGGATCCGGGTTCGTGGCCAGCCTCAGCTCTCTCTCTCTCTCTCTCCCTCTCTCTCTCTGTCTCTCTCTCTCCCCCTCCCCTCTCCTTAATGAGGCCCTCCGCAACTTCGTGAGACCCGGTTTCAAAATAAAGTATAAAAAATAGGGCCGGGGGTGTAGTGCGGAGGTAGAAGCCCCTGCGTTCAATCCCTGGTACCGCAAAAAAAAATAATAATAATAATAATAATAAAAAGGACAAGTAGACCCAGACATGAATGTCTGTCTCTTCCAACTACACTGAGCTCCTGGAGGGCAGGAAATGTGTATTACTTATCCCTCTCCCCCACACCTACCACAGCGTTTGGCAAACATTAGGCACTCAATAAATGTTTGTTCCATGGATGTGTCTTCATGATAGGCATGGTTTTCTTCCCCACTATCCCAGCAGCCCTTGAGGATCAGGAACTGAACTTTTTTTTTTGGGGGGGGGTACTGGGGATGGAACCCAGGGGCATTCTATCTCCGAGCTCCACCCCCGGCCCTATTTTTTAGTCTTTATTTTGAAACAGGGTCTCACTAAGTTGCGGAGGGCCTCACTAAGTAGCTGAACTTTAGTCATCTCTGTAGAGCTGCTGCCAGCTCATTCTGTGTGAATTAGAAAAAGGCGCCCACCCCAGGCAGGCACAATCCCAAGGATTTGACTTGGCAAACAAATGTTTGCAAAGAGAAGAAAACGCCCCCTCCTATGGCACCAGCAGTCCCAGGTGGGCAAGCAGTTCTCCCACTCTTCCGGGGGGTGTGCCTTTGTGCAGCACACACCCTGAAGAACTGTCCATGGGAATCCTACTCTGGCTTCCCGGAGCCCAGCCATGAGCCTGAACATGCACTAGGCATCGTGAGTGTTTGTTGAATGACTATTTGCCAGTATTTGCCTCTCTCCTACCCTGTTTCGCCCGCAGCCAGCCTGAGCCCCAGGAGAGCGATTGGTGGAAGAGCCACCAGCTGGGTGTGATGCGGCCACGGTGCTGATGGGGGAGTTTTGAGACATAAGAGGGACAGACAGGGTCAGGCGTAATTGGTAAATATTTGTCTATCTAATCAGAGGGCCTTTTAATTAGCAATTTTCATCCTCGCAACTGGTTTATTTTTTTCTTTCTGCGGGAAGTCAATTAAATGTAACAGATGGAGGAGAACATGGGGGTTTCCTTGTCTCCCACCATCTGTCCCATCCCACTACCACCCCCAGCTGTGCCTGCACCTCATTGGTGGAGCTGCCTGCCAGTTGCTAGGGGAGGGCGGGGCTAGGGAACTGATGACCTGGGGCAGGGTCCCTGACCTCCAAGGAAGGCCTGCTTGGTGCTCCTGCCCCCCACACACACACATCCAGGCTGATCCTGTCCACATGGCACAGCCTGTGACTCCTGGGTCCTAAGACCCTTTACCAGCCGGGCATCTCCTCTTCCTATCTGTCCAAGAACCAGTAGCATAAGCCCGACGCACCTGCTTCAGCTTCCCCTGCAGGCTGCCCTGGGCCCCGTCCAGAGGAGACTCTGGCTCAGTTTCACAACCAGACACCTTTACTGAGTGTCTGCTCCCAACACATTGCCAGGCAATGTGTTGGGCACTGGGGATATAAATCAGGTAGCCTTAGCCCTTCAGGAATTTGTAACAAGTTGGAGGAGACATCTATCCATCCATCCATCCATCCATTCATTCATCCTATAAATATTAAGGAGCACAGCTATGCAAAGGTCTGTCCTAGGTCCTAGGACACAATGGTGAATCCACCAGGTCTCTGACTTTAGTTAAGTGAAAAATACAGGCAGGGAAATTCATGCAGTCAATAAGTATTTATGCCGGGTGTGGTGGCGCACGCTTGTAATCCCAGTACTTGGGAGGCTGAGACAGGAGGATCTCAGGTTTGCGGCCAGCCTCAGCTACTTACTGAGGCCCTCCGCAACTTAGTGAGACCCTGTTTCAAAATAAAGAATAAAAAATAGGGCTGGGGGTGTAGCTTGGAGGTAGAATGCCCCTGGGTTCAATCCCCAGTACTGGGAAAAAAAAAGTATTTACTAAACTGGGCATGGTGGCACACGCCTATAATCCTAATACTTGGGAGGCTGGGACAGGAGGATTACAGGTTCGAGTCCAGCCTCAGCAACTTAGCAGGCCCTAAAGCCACCTAGCAAGACCCTGTTTCAAAAATTAAAAAATAAAAAGAGCGTGGTGGCGCACGCTTGTAATCCCAGTACTTGGGAGGCTGAGACCGGAGGATCCGGGTTCGCAGACAGCCTCAGCTACTTAGTGAGGCCTCCGCAACTTCGTGAGACCTGGTTTCAAAATAAAGGATAAAAATAGGACCGGGGATGTAGCTCGGAGGTAGAACGCCCCTAGGTTCAATCCCCAGTACCGCAAAAAAAAAAAAAGAAAAAATCAAAAATTAAAAAACAAAAAGGGCTGGGTTTAGCTCAGAGGTAGAATGCCTCTGGGTTCAATCCCCAGAACCAATAAAAGGCAAAGTGTTTACTAAATGTCTGCATGAGCTGAGCATTGTTCTGGTTGTTGGGGACACAGCAGTGTCTCCGACAGTACAGTGGACAGTACAAAATCCATATTCTTTTTGGTGGGGGAGAAACAATAAACAGATGGACGGTTAATGGTAGAAATGATCAGCGATTTGAATAAAAAAATAAACATGATGTCATGGAGTGTGGAGTCTAACTTGGCTCTGGGAGCACCCAGATTTCTTGGCCTGGCCTGTGAGGGCCCTGGTCACCAGGCTGACTGTCTCTAGTATCCTTTGTCACCGCTCCCCACCAACTAGTCCATATCGCCTGCTTCTGAGCATCCCTCCATCCCCTGTGCTCTGCCTGGAGATCTCTACCGGCTCTGCCCTTCAGCCAGGGGACTCTTCCTTTGTGGGTTTTGTGTGTGTGTGTGTGTGTGTGTGTGTGTGTGTGTGTGTGGCGGCACTGGGGATTGAACCCAGAGGCATTCTACCTCTGAGCTGCATCCCCAGTTCTATTTTTATTTTTATTTTTTGAAACAGGGTCTCACTAGGTTGATGAGAGTCTCACTATTTGCTGTGACTGTCCTCGAACCTGCGATCCTCCTGTCTCAGCCTCCCAAGTACTGGGATTACAAGCATGTGCCACCATGCCTGGCTTGTTTTTGTTTTGTTTTCTGTGGTGCTGGGGATAGAACCCAGGGACATTTTACCTCCGAGCTACACCCTGAGCCCTATTTTATTTTTTATTTGGAAATAGGGTTTCACTAAGTTGCGGAGGGCCTCACTAAGTTGCTGAGGTTGGCCTCGAACCTGCGATCCTCCTGTCTCCGCATCCCAAGTGCTAGGATTCCAGGCATGCGCCACCACACCCGGCTTCTTCCTCTGTTCTTTGCTTGGCCAACTCCTCAGGTGCAGCATTCCCCTCTGGGAAAGCCTCCCTGACCCCTCAGGTGTGTTGTATCGGCTCCTTCCCACTGCACGCTCGCAGTCAGCTTGCTACAGGTCTCCTGAGCAAACCCCGTTCTGCCTGCGTGCCTGCGAGCCAGCCCAGGGCATGGCCCCGCCTTGCTCTCCCTGTATTACCAGCACCAAGTACAGTGCCCGGCATGGAAGCCCCTCCCCTGTCGCTCCCACCTGTGGGAACTGGATTGAATTAAATCAGATGGAGAAAAGGGGAAAAGACACTCCAGGTAAGAGCCAAAATCTGCAAAGACAAGGCAGCCTGAAAGATTCAGAGTTGTTTCAGAAATAGGGAAAAAGCCGCCGTAGCTACATTAAGAAGCGTGGGACAGACAGGAGGCTGGAGTTCCGAATAAGCCTGGATCGTTAAAGTCCAGGGTCTAGACTTTATCCTTGTAAGCCTATAAGCCACTGGGTGGTAGCCACACCTGTAATCCCAGTGCTCGAGAGACTCAGAAAGATCACAGGTTTGAAGCCAGCCTCAGCAGCTTAGTGAGATCTTCAGCAACTTAGTGGGACTGTATTTCAAAATAAAAAATAAAATAGGGCTGAGGGTGTGGCTCAGAGGTAGAACACACCTGTGTTCAATCCCCAGTACCATTACAAAAAAGCCCATAAACCACCTTAAGTCACTCCGTGTCCTCTTCCATGACTCACCAGAGATCCCTGCCTCCCTGTACTACTGATGATTTTTTAAAAAGCCAACTTTTGCCGGGCATGGTGGCGCACGCTTGTAATCCCAATACTTTGGGAGGTGGAGACCGGAGGATCTGGGTTCGCGGCCAACCTCAGCTCTTTCTCTCTCTCTCTCTCTCTCTCTCTCTCTCTCTCTCCTTGTCTCTCTCTACCTAGTGAGGCCCTCTGCAACTTCGTGAGACCCAGTTTCAAAATAAAGTATAAAAAAAAATAGGGTCGGGGGTGTAGCGCGAAGGTAGAACGCCCCTGGGTTTAATCCCCGGTACCGAGAAAAAAAAAAAAGCCAACTTTTTTTCACTTTTTTTTTTTGCGGTACTGCGTATTGAACCCAGGGACATTCTACCTCTGAGCTACACCCCCAGCTCTATTTTTTTTTTCTTTTTTTTTCTCACTAAGTTGCAGAGGGCCTCACTAAGTAGCTGAGGTTGGCCATGAACCTGCAATCCTCCTGTCTCAGCCTCCCAAGTACTGGGATTACAAGCGTGTGCCACCATGCCCGGCTAGGCTATTATTTTTAAAAAGTGAAAAAAAAAGCCAGGTGTGGTGGCGCACGCCTGTAATCCCAGTACTTGGGAGGCTGAGACAAGAAGATCGCAGGTTCATGGCCAGCCTCTATAACTTAGTTTTGGTACTGGGGATTGAACCCAGGGGCAGTCTATCTCTGAACAAGCTACACTCCTAGCCCTTTTATTTTCTTTTATTCTGTAATTATTTATTTATTTATTTGTGGTACTGGGGATTGAACACAGGGGCATTCTACCTCTGAGCTACAACCCCAGCCCTATTTCATTGTTTGCTTGGAAACAGGGTTTTGCTAGGTTGCTGAAAGCCTTTCTACATTGCTGAGACTGTCCTCAAAACTTTGATCCTCCTGTCTCAGCCTCCCAAGACTGGGATTACAGGCATGCACCACCACACCCAGCTCATATTTTATTTTATTTTGTTTTAAACAGGGTCTCACTAAATTGCTGAGGGCCTCGTTAAGTTGCTGAGGCTGGCCTCAAACCTACAATCCTCCTGTCTCCGCCTCCCAAGTTTTGGGATTAATTTAAGATGTGTGCCAGCTGGGCATGGTGGCGCATGCTTGTAATCCCAGGATTTGGGAGGCTGAGACAGGAGAATCGCAGGTTCAAGGCTAGCCTCAGCAATTTGGTGAGGCCCTCTGCAACTTAGCGAGACCCTGTTTCAAAATAAAAAGTAAAATAGGGCTGGGGATGTAGCAAATCAGTAGAATACCCCTGAGTTCAATCTTTAGTACCACACACACACACACACACACACATACACAGATGTGCACCACCATGCCCAGCTTTGCTTTATTCTTAAAAGGAAACTTTATGTCACTAACTAAAATGAAAAAAGCAATAGCATCTGTCTTACAAAGGGAACTGTACAAATAAATACAATTCATGAATTCAATCAACAAACATTAATTCTCTCCTATGTCCCAGACACTGTTCTTGGCACCAAGGCTACAGCAATGAAGAAGACAGGTAACATTCCTACTTACATGGTGGTCATAACTATGGAGGAAAGCAGAAAACAAATAAAACCACCATGCTCAGCAGAGAGCTGGAAGGTACTGTCTGGAGGCAACTATATGTTAGATGGTCAGGGAAGACTTCTCGAAAGAGGTGACCCTCAAGGGACAGCTAGAGAAAAAGAAGGTTCTGCACATGCAGATATCACGGGGGAGAGATTCTGGGCAGAGGGAATAAAATGGAGCTGAGCTCAGTATGTTCAAGGACAAAAGGGGACAGTGTGACGGGAGCAAAGTAGACAAGGAGGAAAGTCATAAGGGATAAATGGGAGAAATGGACAGAAAAAAACCCCAGTCACGCAGGGCCTTGTAAACCAGAGGAAAGGACTAGGATTTGTTGTGAACACAAGGGAATGTCCTTTGAGAGTTTTGGGCAGTGGAGTGACATCATCTGATGAATGTTTTTATTTATTTATTTATTTATTTTTTGTGGTACCAGGGATTGAACCCAGGGGCATTCTACCTCTGTGCTACACCCCCGGCCCTATTTTTTATACTTTATTTTGAAACCGGGTCTCACGAAGTTGCGGAGGGCCTCACTAAGTAGAGAGAGAGAGAGAGAGAAAGAGAGAGAGAGAGAGAGCTGAGGCTGGCCGCGAACCCGGATCCTCCGGTCTCCGCCTCCCAAAGTACTGGGATTACAAGTGTGCGCCACCACGCCCGGCTGATGAATGTTTTTAAAAGCCCCCCAGCTGCTAGCGAGGGGGCAGCCGCCAGCCCAGCGCAGAGGCCGCTGCGACATGCAGATGAGGGACACGTGCTGGCTTAGACCCGCCATGAAAAATAGAAAATGTGGCCACTTCAGGGTAGGGTTTGCAGGTCGACTTGGCAGGTGCCGGATGGATTGGATGGGAAAGGCAGGGAATGTGAGAGCTCGGGGATGACTTCTAGACGTTTGGCCACCTACGGGAACAGGGCAGGCCAGGGGAGCAGAGAGCAGAGAGGGCTGCACTGAAGACTTGGAGTTTAGAGAACCTCTGCACCAGCCAGGCATGGTGGTGCACGCCTGTAATCTCAGTACTGGGGAGGCTGAGACAAGAGGATCACAGGTTTGAGGACAGTCTCAGCAACGTAGTGAGACTCTCAGCAACCTAGTGAGACCCTGTTTCAAAATAAAAACTAAGCCAGGCGTGGTGGCGCACGCTTGTAATCCCAGTACTTTGGGAGGCGGAGACGAGGATCTGGGTTTGCAGCCAGCCTCAGCTCTCTCGCTCTCTCCCTGTCTCTCTCTCTTTCTCTCTCTCTCTCTCTCTCTCTCTCTCTCTCTCTCTCCTTAGTGAGGCCCTCCGCAACTTCGTGAGACCCGGTTTCAAAATAAAGTATAAAAAATAGGGCCGGGGGCGTAGCGCAGAGGTAGAACGACCCTGCGTTCAATCCCCGGTACCGCAAAAAATAAAAAATAAAAAATAAAAAATAAATAAAATAGGGCTGGGAATGTAGCTCAGAGGTAGAATGCACCTGGATTCAATCCCCAAAGAGAGACTGTGCATATCTGCGTGGGGACATCAGGACGATCGTGAGTCCGGAGAGATACAAATATTAGGTAGGTAGCTAGACATTAGCAGGTAGGGTCAGCTAGGATGGATGGGCAGCAGAGATATCAGAAGGCTAAGCCCACCTAGACCCCCCTCCCATGCAACAGCACAGAGTCGCTAAGGTACTGTGTGTAAAGGATAGTCGACCACCCCTAATGTAATAGGTATGAGGAAGGAGGTGTCCAGAGGAATATAAAACCCGGCCTGACACATGGAAGACTCCAGCCCATTGTCAACCCCGGAAAACTGCCCATTCCAGACGCTTCTCCTCTGGAACGTGACCCCTCCCCCATTTCTGTCCATGGCCTTTCTCACGTGGTCTCTAAATAAACCTCCCGTATTCCCCATTTGTACTTTTTTGTGTGAATGCTTGACATGCAGCAAAGCAAGAACTGAAGTGCGGAATCATATTAAATCTTCCACCGGTAGCTCGTATTCTGGTGCCATGACTTGGATGTCGAGGGATCCCTGGTCGCGTACCAGCCACGGGACTGAATGGAGTCCCAGACCAGAAGGGCTTCAAGCAGGACCGGAGTGTACAACTGCCTGCGGGGGAGCAACCAAACAGGAGACTGCAGGGAGCCGCTGGGGAAGCAGGAGGGAAACCAGAAAGAACGGTATCGAGGAGAAGAGATGGTAGTTCGAGAAGAAGGAAATGTTTGCAGAAATCAAGTTTTGAAACAAATTGGTGTGATGCGAGTTCTAACTAGATGCCGTTGTTTCTCAATGGAGACTGACTTCCCCTCACAAGAGGCGTGAAAGACAAACCAGCTCCCCCGAGACAGCCTCCCGGGCATCGAAAGAGAACTGTGACATCCCCAGGGGACCCAAATGATGTGCCACCTGGGCTTATCCCCAGCCTCCAGGGGTTCTCTGGGAGCACTCTCAGAGCTGCTTCCACAGGCAAAGGGAAGTCACCAAAGGCTACAGAGGAGGGAGTGACGTGGCTCACGTAAAGGGGGGCAGGCAATGGACTGGGCTGGAAAAGTGGAAGGAGGCGTGGGCACCTTCAGGAGCTCACCTGCACCCCACTCAACCCCTCCAGCCTCAGCCCCAGAGCCAAACACCTACTGTCCTCCTGGCCTCCCACTCACCCCACCCTGCCTCTTCCCCCAGCTCTCTGACCCTCCACCCCCTGCCCCCCATTCTGCTCCCTCAACACACGATGCATGCTTACTAGGTCCTAGGCACTGTTCTTAGACTTTGCATGTATCGCCCATCCTATCCTTACACCCTCCATCTTACATATGAGAAAAGCAAAACACAGAGAGGTCTAGCAGGTGGTCCAGTCACACAGTGAGTAAAGAGCAGAGCTGGGATTTAAAGCTATACACTCTGATTCGAGTCCATGTTACAAGAATGGGGAGGATGGAACCCCATCTCCTATCCAGCAAGGAACCCCTTCTTCAGCGAGCCTCTCTTTGCATACCCCAGCGACAGGCATTTCACCGCCTTCCGGGTCATTCTGCTTTGTTGGTCAGGCCTCTGAGCTGTAAGGATTATTGGCGGGTGCCCCACCCACTGCCAGGCCCGCAGCAAGCTCCCACAAGTGGGCGGGGTGCACCCACCCAGGGCAGGGACGCTCTAGCACCTCCTTCCCAGGACCCCTTGTCCCTCTCCCTCAAGGTCCTGGGTCCAGGTCCTCAGCCTCAGGTCTTGCTCCAGCTTGTTCCTGTCCCTTCCTTGGGCTTTCCCCACTCCCTGGCTGCCCACCCCCCTGCGACCCAGCCAAGCCCAGCTGCACCTGCTCCCCTCCTAATCAGGATGCCAGGGCCCCCACCCACCACCCCCCGCGGGGCCCACAGGCTCCTCGCTAATTCCTCTTCCTCAATCAGTGCTCTTGTGGCCTCTCGACTGATTGCCCCTTTGTTCCCTGCCAGGCGGGGGCCTCTGGAAGAAGCCCAGACCCACCCACCTCCAGGGCCCAGCGACCCAGACCGCCCCTGGGTGCAGGCGGCCCGCCCGCCTGCCCACCTGGCCCATGTTCATGGGTACGTCAGGGCCTGCAGTCTCCTGAGTGGGCTGGGCGTGACCAGGGCACGTACAAACAAACCCATCAGGAGCGCGTGGGTGTGTGTGCACGCACACACACACACACACACACACACACACATACATGCACGCACACACATGCTCAAGAAGCACACACACCTAGGCTAATTCCAGCAACAACACACACACAAAGAAATATGAACACGCATGAGCGGGAAGCAGAGCCCTCACGCACACATTCTTTGAAAGGATATCCACACTAACCAGGAAAAACACACGCTTTGGGAGACAAAAATCCACGAATCTGAACTCCCCAGGGACACACACACCCGTAGTCCAGCAGGTGCCCTGCCACTCGCCTGGGCTCCGGCTCCCCTCCCACCCCTCAGCCCCTTGGCTGTGGTTCCGCCCCAGGCCCTGGCCTGAGTGAGCGCAGATAACGAGGCAAATCTCATTTCCAGAGCAGCACCCCACCCGCCCTGAGCCTGGGGCTGTGCCCCTGACATGACAGGTGCTGAGGTGTCGCTGTCTGGCCCTTATCAATCCCCTAGGCCTCTGTGTCCCTTTCTGGGAAGGAGAGGGCTGGTCCCGCCCAGTGGCCCCAGCAGAGCCTCTTGGGACTTCATGGCTTCCCAGTGTCCAGGGCTGCCTTGCTCAGGAGGCCAAATGATCACATCCTGCCAGCTGGCTGCATCTGCTTCCAGCTCAGTGCCCAGGGTGGAGGGGTCCCCTGGGAGCTGGCTGAGATGGGAGGGGAGGCGGGAGGCTCTGTGGTCTGGGCTCCCTGAGTGCACTGTAGGACCTTCAGCTCCCCAGCCTAAAGCTGGCCATTGGCAGGGTCCAAGGACAGGGAGAGGGGCCCCGGGTATTTCAGGAGCATCCTGCCCCAACCCTGGCCCAGTCCCAAGTCAAGCATTCAGCTGCTACACGCCAGTCCCACTGTAGAGTCGGCTAACACACCGAAAGACCTCCCCACCCACTGGGAAATGGGTGCTACACGCCAGTCCCACTGTAGAGTCGGCTAACACACCGAAAGACCTCCCCACCCACTGGGAAATGGGTGCTGCAGTCCCTTCCCTGGCTCTTCCCTCTGCCCCAGAAATTAAAGAGTTAATGCCTGGCACAGTGGGGGGCCTCCAAGGATGCTGCCCCTCCTGGCTTTCCATTGGCTGCTGGCCACAAATTCTGGTGGGTAAAGATGACTATGTCCCTTCCTTACCCCCCCTCCAGCCACCCTCCCCTCCCCCCAAGTCCAGGCATCCTGCCAACTGTCTGACCCTGGGCGTCTGGAAGCATGGGGTGACTCAGGCCCCCCATGGCAAGCTGGAGGGTCCTGAGTCCAGCCCGTTAGATAGAGTCCTATTGGGTAGGGGGCTCCAAGGAAAGTGGGGTCCGACTGAGCCCACCCACCCCAGACCTCAGAGGGAGGAGAGCAGGGAGTCCCCTCCTTGGGTCTCAGCCAAGGGGAGCGAACCCCACTTCCTCTACAGCTCACACCCCTGCTGTGCCCCATCATCCCTCCATCATCTGTACAGATTTATTTCACTGTAATTTCATTTCATTCCTGGCTCCAGAAAGATGGATCGGCCGGTGAGGTGATTGGGGAGTCAGTGTTAGGCTCATAAATTTGCTGCCCCTCCGCGAAGCTCCCATGAAGTCCCCTGCACTCGAGGGGTGGGGAGCGGAGGGGGTTGAATGTGGTCAAGGGGGCGACTGTCCAGTCTCTTCCCGCCACCTATACTGGGGGCAAGGCGGGGGCAGAGGGGAGTTTCTCCGCCCTGAGCTGGGGAGGGCACTTCTCTACCTTTGTCACTGACAAGGCCATTTGTCACTTGGCTGGCAGAATGACCCGCCTTCCCCCACCCCTCCACAGCCCCAGCCAGGAGGAGAGGCCGTCACCAGCTGAGTGGCGGGGAGGACCCGGGCTAGAAGCAGGGCGGCCCCTCCTCCCTCCTCAGCGGGTCAGCAGGAAGCTCTGTGCTGGGCGGGAGTGGGAGATGTGTGGACAGCTGGGTCCTTTCAGGAAGGAGAACACACACAAACACACGCACATCTAACAAGCACGCACGCACGCACAGGCAGAATAGTAGCACGCCCACATTAACACCTGCTAGAGAAGACAGCTCACATGCACTAGCAAAACCAGAGCAGCTCTGGAGAGAGGAGCACGGGTCTGCAATCGAGGAGAGCCAGAAGTTGGACACTCCCTCTGCTGTGTGGCCTTGGGCCACTTATTCAACCTCTCTGAGCTGACCTTGCCCAGCGGCAAGAATAACCACTCCCTCGAAGGAGTTTGTTAGGATCAAATGAGATAATGTGAGAGGAGTTCCTGGCACATAAATGGTACCTAGACTCATGGTTACTACCCCCCTCCACACCTACCACTGCCACCCCCACACACACACTCTCTGCATCTCTCCACAACCTGATGCACCCCTCTTTCCATGTCTGCATGATCCCTAGCTGACCTCTGACCTCTGACCTCCAGGAGCTGCCCAGAAGAGCCCCCTGGGGCCCCACTCAGCTCTCCTGCCCCCCCTGCCCCATCTCCCTGGACATCCCAGCCTCCCCCAGCACCTCCCTTCCCCACAGTCACAGGTGAGGCCACTGCGAGGAGGTCCCCTGGGATGGGCTGGGTGAGCAAAATGGACGCCACAGACCATGGGGATGAAAGAGGTTGAAGCAGAGACACCAGCGGGGCCGAGACGTCTTAAGCCAATGGTTCCTGGCCCCGGTTGACTGTTAGAATCAGGGACGCGTGGAGAGTACTGAGCCTACTGCAACCCTCACCCCTCACTCGGGAACTGCATTCAGTTGTCGGCCACGCCTGGTTGGTGCAGGGCTGGGATCTGGAGCCTTGCAGAGACACAGCTGAGCCCGGCTCTGCCACCTAGGGGTGGGGAAGTGTCATGTCACCTTCCTGAGCCTCAGTTTCCTCCCCAGATAATGAGTATGGAGAGGACTCTGGGCAACCAGTCTTCAGAGCAGGACTGGTATTTGGTGGTGCTTGGAACTAGAGGGGCTTCCTCCTCGGAGCGGGCTGGGTCCCCCTGACCCGGGTGGGACCGAGGTTGCTTGCCACCGCACCCCCCTCTCGCTCATCCCCTCCCTCCAGGCTCTGCTGATCAACCGGCCTCTGCCTGCATCCATCACTAACCCCCTGCCCACCTCAAGCCCCAGGCTCAGCGCTTCATTCCCCCTGCCCCCACCCCATATTAACCCTTCCCTGGGGTCCTCCAATTACACTCACAGGAGGATCCTCCTGAACCCCAACTTCCTGGATGAGGAAGGGGGCAGGGAGAGGCCTCAAGGTGCCTGATTTGATCCTATCACTCCGGCCCTAATTAGTATTCCAAGGAGAGCAGGCTCGGCAGACCCCAGGATTTGTTTGCCAGCCGGCCAGTTCCCTTCTCCCCAGTTCAGAGTGAGTAATTCTGTCCCTCCCAGGCCCATTTAAGGGAGTGAATAATTAGTTACATTCAATTAGGCCTCTTGCTGCTGCTGTGGCTCCTGCAGGCTTCACTTGGGGGGACAGGCTCGCTAATGAGACAGCACGTGTCCCGTGTCCCGCACAGGGGAGTGGGTGTTAAACACCAGGGCCCAGCCCTCCGCAGGGTGCAGAGAGCTCAGAGGGAGAGAGAGGGCCAGAGAGGAGGTCCTTCCATGGGGAAGAGGGGGCTATGGAGGAGAGAGCAGGGATGAAGGCAGGAAAGGAGAGGAGGGTGACGGGGATGGGCAGAAAACAGAGAGGAGGAGCGGAGGAGTCAGGGGAGGGAGGGAGACCGAGAAGCCCCCTGCAAGACCAGCAGTATGGGGGGGCTTCCATGAATCAGGATCCTGCCATACAGTGGAATCTATGCGGCGATTAAAAAACATGTTGTCAATCTATATTTATTGGCATGGAGAGACGTCTGTTCCATACTGCTAAGCAAAGAAGGCTGCTTGCAAAACAGTGCCTATAATAATATCCTGAGTTTAAAAAATATTTTTGGCATGGAAAGCAAGTCTGGAAGGCCCGTACCTTATGATTGGCAGGGGTGGTGGGAGGCTTACAGGTGGTCTTGTTTGCCTGTCCCTGTTTATTGCTTGGAGGGGGGGCGCGATGCGCGAGTATGACTTTTATAATTAGTCAAAACAATAACACTTGTTCGAACGAGAACCGGGGTGAGGTGGAAGAGCTGGAGCCTGGGAAGAAGGTGGGAGGGAGCAAGGCAGGAAGCAGGAGGGAGGGGGTGAGGTCCAGGCAGCGCTGAGAGGGTGGGAGGGAGTCCTGGAGGGAGGAGGAGGCTGGGAAGTAGCTGGGAGCCAGGGCCCAGCAGGATGTGCCAGTCTGCAGGGAGAGAGGCAGAGAGCCCCAGGGACAGGGAGGGAGGACATAAGGAAGAGACATCCCCCATCCCTGCCCACTCAGCAAGGGCTCCTTGCTGACCTTGCTGGACCCCTCCTGGAACGCCCTCCCCCACAGCACTGCTGCTTGTCCCAGGAGAGCCCCCTCATGAGCGCCTCCCATCCCCCAGAATCACAGCATGGCTTTTTTTCCTTTTTTATTTTTTTGGGGGGGGTACAAATTAAAACTGCATCTCCCCACCCCTGTAGATTGGTTTGTAATTTTCTGTGCTGGAATCAGTCTAGAGGAGCGAACTCCTTGGGGACAGGGTCTTTAATACCTTCTGCTGCTCAAGGAGTGCACTGCAGGGCCTGGAGGCTGGGGAAGGGCGGTGTGTGTGCATGAGTGCCTGGGGCTGGAGCTTTGGGGGGCTGGTCATAGAATTGAGAGCACCTCTGCATGCAGCTCAGACTCTCCTGGAGTAAGTCCCTTGGTCCTGAGCTTCCTTCCCCTGTGTCCTGGTCACCCTGTGGGGGATGCAGCCAAAGTCCCCAGGGGCTCTCCCCAGCCTCCTGGCTGGGCGCAGAGGAAAGAAATGACCTGCCTAAGATGCTCTGCCGGACCTGGCTCTGGGCCCTCCCAGGCCTCCTGTTCCCCATATCTAAAGCAGAAAGGTCAGACACAGTGGAATTCCCAGTCTTTCAATCCCAACCCTCTGCGACGTGCTTTCTTGGGCACTCACCAAGTTTACTATTAATTGGGAGATTTCACATAAACATCTGGATTCCCAGCAACATGCAACCCTCATTCCTTCTGTTTAACCACTGAAAGCTGATGGGCGCTGCTCCCCAAAGACGGCCATAGTCTCTGCCGCCCCCACTCCTGACCTGCCAGCCTCCCTCTTCAGACCCCGGGCAAGTGCAGGTTTCCAAGCCCCGCCCACTCTAGAGGTCAACTGCCCTGCCCCCCCTCCATGCGTGTTCACAAACCACCAAATCTCAGCTCTAACTCTTGAGACATTTGACCTCTTGAGTCATTTGACCTCTAAGGCTCATCTGTAAAATGGGTATTGTAAGACACCGCGCCTGCCGTGCGGTGGTCACACCGACTAAGGCAAGTCCTGTAAAGTTCTTAGCGCTGTGGCGCGTACAGTGAGCGCTGCACCGGTGTGCTCTCCCAGTCTCGCCGCTGTGCGCAGCCCTATTCTGGGATGATGCACACAGTGGGGACATAGTCGATGTTTGTTAAAGAGCAATTCATGGAGAGGCTGAGACCCTGGAATGGACGAAGCCGCGGAAGAGAGGCTGCAGGAGGCTCCAGCAGAAAGAGGAAAGGCCTCATCTCCGGAGGATGGGCCGGTGTGGAGCCAAGCGGCAAAACCAACCCCACTCGAGGCGCCCAGGGTCCTCAGATGTTACCTTGGCGCCACCTCCTGGCTGATATGTGCCTCGCAGCCACCCCTCCATCCGAGCCAAGGCAGACCCCACGCCAGGACGAGCTTGGTCCTCTACCCTATTTTCAGAACTGGCAGCACCCTTACAACCCATGGGGAACCAGCCCTTCATCACGCATCTGGGACAAAAGCCCAAGCCATGGGATAACTTTCCCGAGGCTGCACGGAAAACCCCTGGCCAACCTCCATTAGAACCAGAACTTGCAGCCGGGCGTGGTGGTGCACGCTTGTAATCTCACTACTTGGGAGGCGGAGAACGGAGGATCCGGGTTCGCGGCCAGCCTCAGCTAATTAGTGAGGCCCTCGGCAACTTCGTGAGACCCGGTTTCAAAATAAAGGATAAAAAATAGGGCCGGGGGTGTAGCTCCGAGGTAGAACGCCCCTGGGTTCAATCCCCGGTACCGCAAAAAAAAAAAAAAAAAAAAAAAAACAGAACTTGCTAGAGCTGCCAAGAACAATCAACCACATTTTCCTTTGTCAGGGACACTAAGATAGATATTATTAACTAAAATTGCACTATCTTGTGCACAGGGTCTGCTGACTGTCAGGGGAAACTTATCCCAGTAGCAGACCGGAGACAAGGAATAAATTCAGGCAGTTTACTAAGGAGTTGAACCCAGGAAGCAGTGGAGGAGAGGGACAGAGACACCAGGAAGGAACAGAAACTACTGCCTGCTATGGGTGTCTGGGGCTCCGTGACTCTAGGAAGCCCACAAGGAGTATAGGACACACCCCAGATGCATCTCTTTGGGAGGCAAGGGTGCTGGGGTATTTATCCTCCACCTCTGAGCCCTGATTGGTTGAGAGTATATACTTCAGGGCATTAACTCTCCAAGCTACAGCTTGCCTGGCCTACATCCTCACCAAGCATGTCTTCAAGACCAGGGGAAACCCTGAGGCAAGAGGTCCCAGGTGCCAGCAGGAGGAAGCCAGCTGCTACATAGCATTATGAACGCCAAGGGCAAAGACCGAGCCGAACCAGCAACATCAGTACCGCCCGGGGAACTTGTTAGAAATGCAAACTCCTGATCATCTCCCCAGACCTACTGAGTCAGAAACACTGGAGGTGGGGCCCTGCATCTGTCGTTAACCAGCCTTACAGCTGGTAGCCAGGAGCAGTGGCACATGCCTGTAATCCCAGTACTTGGGAGGCTGAGACAGAAGGATCACAGGTTTAAGGACAGCCTCAGCAACTTAGGGAGACCCTCAGCAACTTAGCGAGACTCTGTTTCAAGGTTTTCTGTTTGTGGTTTTTGCAGTACTGGGGGTTGAACCCAGGGGCATTCTACCTCCGAGCTACACCCCCAGCCCTATTTTTAATTCTTTATTTTGAAATAGGGTCTCACTAAGTTGCAGAGGGCCTTGCTAAGTGGCTGAGGCTGGCTGCGAACCTGCGATCCTCCTGTCTCAGCCTCCCAAGTACTGGGATTACAAGCGTGCACCACCATGCCCGGCTGTTTGAAGTTTTTAAAAGGGCTGGTGTATGATTCAGAGGTAGAATGCTCCTAGGTTCAATTCTTAGTTTAAAAAAAATCCCTACACATGGTTCTGATACTGGCTCAGGTCTAAGAACCTCTGGCCTAGGAGAGAACACAGGAGGCATTAACAGCCTCTGTGACAAGTATTGCCACCGTTTGTCAGACAAGGAACCTGGGAAGGGAAGAGGTGGCCGTGACTCACCCAAGATCACATGGATAATAGGTGGCAAATAAGGGTCTTTAGTCTCTTTCCACCATACAGAAGTGAGACTGGCATCTGGGCTCTAGGTAAGGGATGAAGGTCAGGACCCAAAGCTGCCTCCCCCCTCCACTTTGCTCTGCTTTTTTTTTTTTATGGTGGTACTAGGGATTGAACCCAGGGGCATTCTACCTCCGAGCTACACCTCCAGCCCTATTTTTTATTCTTTATTTGGAAACAGGGTCTCACTAAGTTGCAGAGGCCTCACTAAGTAGCTGAGGCTGGCCGCGAACCCGGATCCTCAGGTCTCAGCCTCCCAAGTACTGGGATTACAAGCGTGCACCACCATGCACGGCTTGCTCTGCTTTCTAAACCAAGGGCCTCCACCTGGTGCCTCCAAATGTCTCTCGAAGCTCCTCGGGGAAGTCTGCCAAGCCAGGTGCCCCTCTTGGTTCCCAGGTGCCCTCCCAGCCTCAGGACAAGCCCGCTCCACCCCCGCCCTCCAGCAGGACATATGAGCCAGCCGGATGCTTGGGGGAAATGCAGAGGAGTTGCTTGTTGGAAGGGTTGAGACCCCAGGTTCAATCCGGGACTTTTGCACAGTGTGCACGGCACTGTGCATCCCTCTGCCTTCTCCTCCTTGTCCTCCCCTCCCCTCTGCTCCCACTCCATCTGCTGCTCCTCCTGGCTAGGCTCCCCCTCAGTTGGCACAGCAGGAAAAGAGAACAGGACGGTTTATTTTTATCCTGAGATACTGCTGGGGGGTTGGGGGCACCATCTGACCAAGAAGCAGCAGCTCCTGTCCCAGTGGGATGTCAGAAGGTGGTGGGAGACCCAGGATCTTCCTGGAAAGAGCTGCACATGTAGGTTCCCAGAGAGCAGGCAGATCTGGCGGAAGCTCGGGACCAACCCGGAGCAGCTCTGGGCTCCCTAAGGCAAGTTGCTTCCCCTCTCTGTCTTTGTTCCCAACTCTGTAGAAGAGAGGACGCAGACCCTGCCTGCCCCAAAAGGCTGTTTTTTCATATGGGAAAAACGCCTCCCAGACTTGAGGCCATATGTGAGGGCTTGGAAACCACCCTGGAGGGGGCAGCAGCCTGGGGAGAGTCTGCTCAGAAAATGCCCTAATTCTGGGAGCCCAACAGCAAATTAAACAGCTCGTGTCACCAAGCACGTCCACCCTCACTTTTCTTTTTTACATGATTGATGATTTTTTTAATTAAATAAGTATTATGCGAATCCACTCTCCTTTTGGAAAATAAAGAAGAAAAGAAGTATCGTGGAACAGCTAAATCCCATGTTACCACTGTTCGAGTTTAGATTTCTATATATCCTTCCAGAACTCTTGTTTTACTTACATATAATATATATTAGATTTATACATAGATCCACAAATATTCTTCTCTGTAGATATAATGTATTGTCTCTATATACAATATATTGTATACATTACTGTATATATCTATCGCATAGTGTGTATATCATATTGCTTTGGGTATGTGCATTTATCCCAGTATTTGGGAGGCTGAAACAAGAGGATCTCAGGTTCGAGGACAGCCTCAGCAATGTAGGGAGACTCTCAACAACTTAGTGAGACCCTGTTTCAAAACAAAAAATAAAAAGGGCTGGGGGTGTAGCTCCGGAGGTAGAATGCCTCTGGGTTCAATCCCTAATACCAAAAAAAAAAAAAAGTTTTTGAGATCCTATTGTATAAATACATTACAACTTTATTTAGCCAGTCCCCTGCTGATGGACAGTTTAGTGACCTCCCCGTTGGTCACCATGCTGCAAGGGACATTCATGTGTGTATCTCCCTGAGCACGTGGAGAAAGAACATGATACATCTCTAGGTGCGGAACTGCTGGGCTGAGTTGGAGGTTTAGTGGATGTTACTGTATCCCCACACACACCAAAGATTTTCCTCTGTCTTTTAAAGCAAAGCAAATTGGGAGACTGGACGTGCTCCGGGACTGGCCTGAGAGGTTCTGGAAGGTGAGCTGAGTTCTGCATCCAGTGCCAGGGCTCCTCTCAAACCAACCGCAGCCACAAGTGTGGGCAGAGGGGCCGCGCCCCTCGACCTCGTGCTGTCGTCACCGCCACAGCCCCAGGCTGTCGGGGCAGGTGCCATCGTGCGCAGGCACAGCCTCACTGTCTCTCCTGCACTGAGATGCGGCTCTCTTTGCCATCCTCCTGGGTGACCGGCTGGCACCCGTGTAAGGTCTCCTGCACTGGAGCAGCAGGGTTGTGAAGAAAATCCTCGGAGTCTGTCTCCACGGGGCCTGGCGTTATAACCTCAAGAGGGAGGCCCTGAGAAGCCAAGGTGCCTGGTTACCCCGGCAACGGGGCAGCTGCACCATGGGAGGCACACTCCCCTCCCCAGGCCCCTTCCCCTTTCCCAGTGGGTCAGTGCCCATTCCTTGGGCGCCCCCTGCTGGCCACACCGAGGGTGACAGGAAACTTCCCCTGAAGCCAGCGGGACCGAGGGTCTGAAGGCTGAGACTCCTCTGTGCTGGATGCCAGGGAAGGAGCGACGGGCAGCGGGGATGGGCTTCTCCAGCGGGGCCGGGGGCAGCCCTGGGGATGGGCGCGCTCTCACAGGGACAGAGCCTGGACTGAGCGAGGGGACGGCGGAGGCAAGGCTAGACACGGGGGCGTGGGGGTGAGTAGCCAGTTCTACTGCCACCCCACTGACCACAGGGAGGGACTCTAAATCAATGTCCCTGCCCCACCAGGAACAATGAATCAATCTTCCTTTCCAGTTTGCCAAAATTCTGTCCCAGTCCCAGGGGTGACCTACCTTCTCCTTTGGCTTCTTGACCACCTTTCCTAGAGGGGAGAAAGAAGGGATGGGGAGCTGGGGAGACCAGATCAGGATCAGGGGGCAGGCAGCGCAGTCCCCTCTCCTCCTCCTTCCCTCCCTCCCTCCCTCCCTTCCTTCCCATCCTCTCCCCTCCTGGGGACTCACTGATAGAGACAGCCACCAAGAAGACGGCAAGCAGGATCCCCCCTATGATGGGAATTGCTAGCAGGGCTCTCCTCCGATGCAGGAAACCTGGAGAAATGGAGACTCCAGCATGTGCCCGACCCACCCATAGTTGCTCCCACCCCCATGCCCAAAGCCACTGCCCCTGCCAGACCCTAAAATCCAACAGTGTCTGAACTCATCTATGGCAGAGGTTTCAAACAGGTGGCCCTTGGGGAAATGGGGCTGGCACAGGTCTTTAGGGTGACCATCTCATTTTTTTAAAGCTTTGAGATATTTGACATCTTTTTTTTTTTTCTTGCGGTACTGGGGATTGAACCCAGGGGCTTCTACCTCTGAGCTACATCCCCAGTCCTGTTTTTTATTCTTTATTTTGAAACAGGGTCTCACTAAGTTGAGGAGGCCTCACTAATTAGCTGAGGCTGGCCACAAACCTGTGATCCTCTAGTCTCAGCCTCCCAAGTACTAGGATTAGAACTGTGCACCACCACAGCCGGCTCTTGACATCATTTTTAAAGTGGGATATTCCATATTAAAAATCTAGCCAGGCGTGGTGGCGCACGCTTGTAATCCCAATACTTGGGAGGCAGAGACCAGAGGATCCGGGTTCATGGCCAGCCTCTGCTACTTAGTGAGGCCCTCTGCAACTTCGTGAGACCCGGTTTCAAAATAAAGTATAAAAAAATAGGGCCGGGGGTGTAGCTTGGAGGTAGAATGCCCCTGGGTTCAATCCCAGTTCCGCAAAAAAAAAAAAATCTAGATATCTGGGGTCAGTCTCTCTCTCTCTCTCTCTCTCTCTCTCTCTCTCTCTGTACTGGGGATTGAACCCAGGGACATTCTACATCCAACTACATCCCCAGCCCTTTTTATTTTATTATTTGGAAACAGGGTCTCACTAAATTGCTGAGAGCCTCATTAAGTTGCTAAGGCTGGCTTCAAACCTGTGATCCTCCTGTCTCAGCCTCCCAAGTACAGGGATTACAAGCGTATGCCACCACACCCAGCTTGGATATCTGGTCTCTTACAAATAGGGAAGATGGGGCCCCCTTGAGCCCACATCTCCACCTGGTAGTCATGCGCTAGATTGAGTAGTGGCTGCTGGTCCCCTGCTTCCTATCGCTCCCTACTCTGCCTGAGCTGAGATCTGGCTCCCTTCATGTCTGTACCATGGCTCTTGTTATGAAAAAGGAGGGAAGTAAAGTATTTACTGGGTCTCTATTTTGGGGATTGAACTCAGGGATGTTCTACTTCTGAGGTAGACCCCCCCCACAGTGCTATTTTAGTTTTTAATTTGAAACAGAATCTCACTAAGTTGTTGAGTCTCGCTAAATTGCTGAGACTGGCCTCAAACCTTTGACCCTCCCGTCTCAGCCTCCCAAGTACTTGGATTACAGGCATGCACCACCGTGCTGGGCTCTGGATCTCTATTCTAAATGGACAAATGAAAGAAAGAACAAGGAAGGTGGTCTCTAACATGAGGCAAGGGATGGAGATACTCTTGGACAAAAAAAAAAATATTGGTACTAGGAATTGAACCCAGGGGTGTTCTGCCTCCAAGCCACACCTCCAGTCCTATTTGGTTGATTGGTTGGTTGGTTGGTTGATTGATTGATTGATTGATTGATTGATTGAAACATGGTCTCCCTAAGTTGCTGAAGGCCTCACTAAGTTGCTGAGGCTGGCCTCGAACCTGTGATCCTCTTGTCTCAGCCTCCCATGTACTGGGATAACAGGAATGTGCCATCAAGCCCACTGTGAACAAATTTTAAAGGGATACCAAGAAACTCAAGGATCAAGACAAGTGCTATTTGGGGGGCTGGGGTTTAAACCCAGGGACATTCTACCTTTGAGCTACACCCCCAGCCCTAGATAAGTACTATTTTAATGCTACATTTTGCAGATCAGCAGGCAGACACCAAGTGAGAAAACAATGGTCCACAGGCCAACCACTTGCTTTTTAAATAAAGTTTTATTGGAACCAGGGCCAAGATCAGGGTGAAGTGAGTGAGGCAGCATCATGCAAATACAAGGCCAGATCCTGTCTTTATTTAAAATTTTACTATTTCATTCATCATTCATTTTGATTTTTTTTAAATATTGCATCAAAATGTTTATCTTGAGGACAGCATTTTTACATCACTCCCTTAAACACTGTGTCTTAGACCCCTCTGCACCTCATTCTAGTCCCAGCCCTGCCAAGAGGAAAGTGAATTCTGAGAGAAAGCAAAGAGAGTGCACTTTCTTTACCCCTGGCCTTTTTCACTCATGAACATGACCCTGCCCAGTCCCTGTAGTTATCTGAGTTGGTGACCTGTACACAATTCTAAATCCATACACATTAAGAAGGAGGCCAACCTCCTCATTCTAAAATCAAAACGGAGGCCCAACAGGGCACAATGTCACAGCATGCTAGTACGTGAAGTATGGGGTGGCAGAATAGCATTTATGCAGTGCTCCCAAAGGGCACAAACTTGTTCGAGACACTTAGAGCAACTTACTAAGGGAGGCACTGTCGTTATCCCATTTTATAGATGAAGAAACTGAGGCTCAGAGAGGGGAAATAACTTGCCCAGGCTCCCGAGATAAGTGGCAGAAATGGGATAGCACACTCCAAAATACCTCCTCCTCTCCCTTCCCCTTTCCTCCCCCCACCTGGTGTCTGTGTGACTCAGTCTCCCCCTGCAGTCCCCACTGCTGCCAGGACCCGTTCTCCAGGACTCACCGCAGACAGCATCAGTCATGTTAGTTCCTGCCTGTAGTTCCACCAGGTCTTTGGTCTTGCAGCTGTGCATAAACACATGTGCACATCGTATGTGCATGCACACAGACACACACAGAAAGAGAGAGACAGAAACATTAAGTTTCCCCAACTACAAGATTTCCAACCCCAGAGGGAAGCCGTCAACAATCAGCAGGCCCGGGTTCACTGAGCACACATTCTATGCAACATCCTACGCTGGTTATTATGGGAATGGCACAGATTCTGTTCTTATGGAACTCATAAGTACAAAGAAAAGATGATTGCACATCTTGGAGGAGTAATAAATAGGAGAGCCGATAATGAGTGCCAAGCTCTGCAATACGGTCTAAAGAGAAATAGGCATTGTTCAGAGACGGGATCCACAATGGCTGGGACGGAGAGGTGCCGAGCTCAGTTTGAGGCAGGGTTTCTCAACCTTGGCACCAGTAACCTCATGGCTGGATAGTTCCAGAGGCTGAGGGGAGAGGGCTGTCCTGAGCACTGCAGGATGGTTAGCAGCATCTTTGGTCTCTCCCCATTAGATGCCAGTAGCATCCTCCTCCCCAGTTGTGACAACTGAAAGGGGGCCAGACGTGGCCAATGTCCCACAGGGTACAAAATTGCCCCCAGTTGGAAAACTCTGCTTTAAGGATCTTCCATGTGGAAGGAAGGTCTGAGAGGTCCCCAAAAGATGTAAACTTTGGAGCAGCAGTGCATTCAGCTAAGGAGGACAGCTGATGGGGGGGAAATCAGGCGGTTGGCATGTAGGCTGGTGCTAGGGAACTATGGAAGGGCAGATCACTGATAACCAGGCATCAACCAAGGTTTCAGCTGGATGCAGCTGACGAGTCTCATCAACATCCAGTAAGACAACCCACTCAGCATGAGGAGCAGCTGGCCAGGGGTCAGAGGAGGAAATGGCAGAAGAGTGGCCAGCCAGGAGGCATGGCAGGAGCCTCAGTATAAGACAAGGAGATCTGGTCCTGGGTGGTCCCAGGAGGAGTGGGGAGGAGGGGACAGAAAAGGATATTGCAAAGGAAAAATCATCACAGGTGAGAGAAAGAAGCTTCGGTGGCCGAGTGTGGTGGCGCACGCTTGTAATCCCAGTACTTGGGAGGCTGAGACCGGAGGATCTGGGAGGCCGGGCGTGGTGGCGCACGCTTGTAATCCCAGTACTTTGGGAGGTGGAGACCGGAGGATCGGGGTTCGCGGCCAGCCTCAGCTCTCTCTCTCTCTCTCTCTCTCTCCCTGTCTCTTCTCTCTCTCTACCTAGTGAGGCCCTCCGCAACTTCGTGAGACCCGGTTTCAAAATAAAGTATAAAAAAATAGGGCCGGGGGTGTAGCGCGGAGGTAGAACGCCCCTGGGTTCAATCCCCGGTACCGCAAAAAAAAAAAAAAAAAAATAGGGCTGGGGGTGTAGATCAGAGATAGAATGCCCCTGGGTTTAATCCCCAGTACCGCAAAAATAATAATAATAATAATAATAATAATAATAATAATAAAGAAAATACTTCTATGTGTCTACTTCTCAAGCCTTGTAAGAGGAAGGTCATTCCCATTTTCCAGATGAGGACACCAAGGCTCAGAGAGGTGAGGGTCACATGCTTACTGAGCTGCAGGCTGACTAGAAGCCACTGCGCTCCTCTGACCTCAGCACAGGCACCTCCAGTCACCAGCCAGCGCTTGCCAGTAAAGACTGCTTGAGCACCTACTACGCGCCAGCTACTGTTCCAGGCGCGAGGTATGGATGGGTGGAAGGAAAAAGACCACATCTCTACACCTGAGTTGCAATCCACTGGGGAAAGGCAGACAGTAAGCAAAGTGTATATGGTACGCTACTACTTATATTTTTTAAAAAATACATAAGTCGGGCATGGTGGCGCACGCTTGTCATCCCAGTACTTGGGAGGCTTAGACAGGAGGATCGCAGGTTCGCGGCCAGCCTCAGCTACTTAGTGAGGTTCGCGGCCAGCCTCAGCTACTTAGTGAGGCCCTCCGCAACTTAGTGAGACCCTGTTTCAAAATAAAAAAGCATAAAAATAGGACTAGGGGTGTAGCTCGGAGGTAGAATGCCCCTGGGTTCAATCCTCAGTACCACAAAAAAAAAATAAAAAATACATAAATAAAAGGAAGGAGGGTGTGGGAATTGTGTGCATGTATTTGTTTGTTTGCGCAGAGACTCTCTAGAAGGACATACAAGGAACCGTGGCTGCCTCCAGGGAGGAGAACTTGGAAGACTGAAGGGCAGGGGTGGGAGGGAGAGCCACCACTGGGCCCTTTTGTACTTTCTGGCCTGTATGCGTGTTTTACCCATTTTTAAAAAATTAAATGTAAGAAATTAATGGTGCATGTGTGTAAGCTTATTCCCGGCAGAAGAGTTGGAGGCAAGAGAATGAACAGTGCACCCAGGAGACTGCAAACAGTCTGATGGGAGGCGATGCAGGGGGACAGGTTGGGAAGTACACCGGGAGGCCAACTGCTAAGGAGTCTGGGGTCCCTCCTGAAGGCAGCAGAGAGCCACTGAGCATTTTATTTGAATTTATTTGATGTTTATTTACTTATTCCATTATTTATCCATGGTACTGGGAATTGAACCCAGGGGCATTCTACCTCCAAGCTACACCCCCAGCCCTATTTTTATTTTTTGTTTTGAAACAGGGTCTCACTAAGTGACTGAAGGTGTTGCTAAGTTGCTGAGGCTGGCCTCGAACCTGTTATCCTCCTGTCTCAGCCTCTCAAATACTGGGATTACAGGTGTGTGACACCACGCCAGCTCATTAAGCATTTTAAAGAACAGAGTCTCATGATCCAAAAGGAACTGTAGAAGGTGTGTGTGAGTGTGTGTGTGTGTGTGTGTGTGTGTGTGTGTGTGTGTCTGGGGATCAAACCCAGGGGCATTATACCTCTGAGCTACACCCCCAGCCCTATTTTATTTTTTATTTCAAAACAGGGTCTCGCTATGTTACTGCATGCTGGCCTTGAACCTGCGATCCTCCTGTCTCAGCCTCCCAAGTACTGGGATTACAGGTGTGCGCCACCGTGCTCTGCTGTAGAAGCTCACTTTAGAAAGAGGATGGAGAAGCAGCTGAAGGGGAGACATGGGGTGCGGCAGGGGAGCAGCTGGTGAGGAGGTGGAGGCGTCACCAGACCACAGTGATGAGGCCCAAACTAAAGTGCTGGCCCTGGACATAGAAACAGATTCCCCGAACACTGAGGCCAGATGCACAGGACTCAGTGACTGACCGTGGAGTTAAAGGTCAGGAGGGAGGCCCGTCGGGTGAACGGCGTGCACGGCGTGTCTTTTGTAAGGGGAGAGGGGAGTGGAGGTCCCATTCTGTACGCACAGAGCATGAGGTGCTGACATGTCGGCGCATGGAGGTGACACTTAGCAGTGGAACTTGACAGTCTGAGACCCAGGAGACAGATCCAGACGGGAGATGCTGCTCTGGAGCTATTGGAGGGGCACAGGAGTTGGGGCCATAGATATGGATGAGATGGCCCACGGAAGGTGGGCAAATGGTTAGAAAAACAAGGAAGGAGCAGGAAGGAAGAAAACTGAGGAGCAGCAGAAGGGGGTGTCCCGAAACCCCCAAGAAAGAAGCATTTCAAGAAGATAGATCAACAGAGCCTATTACAGAAAGAGAAAGTAGGCAAGAAAAACGCTGAGCACCCACCGGGTCGGCCACGGAGTCACTCTGAGTGAACATAGACGGTGAGCAGGGACCAAGGGACAGGGGCTGGAGAGACTGAGGCAGGCACATGCCAGCTTTGGGGGTGAGTCCTCATACCTTGTCCAAGGGCGACACTTTTCAATAGCAGATGACACATTGGAGAAGAAGCCATCTGGGCAGGGTTCGCAGATGGTATCATAAGCCCCTGTAGCTGGGAGCAGGTGGGGAGGGGACATTAACCATCACTGTAAAAGACCCCGCTTCCTGCTCACTCTGGCAGGGATCCCGACCTCGCTGGGGGTCTCCTTCCCTCCGCCTCTGGGGCTCAGTGCCCGCCGTCCAGCTGCTGGGCTATGATGGCCCTCAGCTCCTCTCTCCGGCCTCTAGAACTGCCTGGTCACTTACCAGTCTGCTTGACCCCGAAGCCAGGGCCGCACGAGGAGTGGGGGGCACAGCTCTCGCAGGCATCGCTGGTACAGTGCTGGCCTTCCTCACAGGAGCAGGTGGTGTCTGTTTCTGAGTTGCCTTCTCTCTCCACCTGGAGCCCTAGATCTGAGCCGAGATGGGCAGGAAGGATGAGACCCCAGCTGGGCCATGCCGGGTGTCCCTTTCCTCACTGCCTGCTCTGGGGATGGAACCCAGGGGCATGCTACCTCTGAGCTATACCGCCAGCCCTATTTTATTTTTTATTTTGAAATAGGGTCTTGCTAAATTGCTGAGGCTGGCCTCAAACCTGCAATCCTCCAGTCTCAGCCTCCCAAGTACTGGGATTACCAGTGTGATGCTCTGCTTTTCTTAGACCGTCTTCCTAGTAGAGTTTGCAATCAATGTATTTAACTACCAGGACCACCCAGAATCCAACCAATCGGAACCCGCCCTGGCTGCACTGTCAGGAATATCAGCCCAGCTCCCAGGTGTCCTTTCCCCAGCAGCCCACACACTGGGGTCACAGTATCTGTGCTGCTGGCAGTGTGTCTCTCTGTTCCAGGTGTTTGAGAATTCGTCTTTACTGCAACGAAGGCACTGTGTGTCCGTGGACTCCGTGCAATCATGCTTCAGCTTCTCTCCTGGAAAACATCAGGAACTGAGGCAGCTCTGGCAGATGAGTGAGTCAGGGCCTTAGCACCATCACACCAGGCTGGGCGGGGCTTTGGGGTGAGGGGCACAGTCCAGTGGAGGAGATGGAAGAGCTAGGACCCCAGGATGGAGTTGGCAGACGTTTACCTGGCAGAGAGGGAACCCAGAGCATTCTGACAGCAGGGCAGAGAGGGGAAATGGGTTGTCTCAGACTCAAGGGCACAGTGGATACGAGGGATCTGCATCTGCCAGCAAACCAAGAGGGATCCCCACTAGGGGCTAGAGGGCTGGCATCTCACCTGGCGGGCACAAGTTACAGCACTGATTGTTTAGCAGGTACTGCTTTTCTTTGCATGCAGTGGGTGGTTCTGGGTGGACCTAAAAACAGAATTGTGCAATTGGAAGGGATCTTGAAGTCTCTGCGGTTGCCTCCTTGGCAGGAAGATTGAAAGTCAGCCAGGACTGAGAAGATGAAGCCTGTGTAGAACTGGGTGTGTTTGTTTTTAACTAAACTGACAACTGATCTGATTTTAAAAGTAACTGGAGAATCATCTGGTTATTTATTTATTTATTTATTTATTTATTTACTTACTTACTTACTTACTTACTTACTTATTTTTGGTACCGGGAATTGAACCCAGGGGCATTCTACCTCTGAGCTACACCTCTGGCCCTATTTTATTTTATTTTTTTATTTTGAAACACAGTCTCACCAAGTTGCTGAGGGTCTCACTAAGGTGCTGAGGCTGGCCTTGAACCCCCAATTCTCTAGTCTCAGCTTCCCAAGTACTAGGATTACAGGCGTGGGCCACAACACCAGGCTCATCCTGGTATTTTTACAAAGCAATGGCAGTGGAAATCATGTATTCTCTGAACTGAACTTATCTGCTTACTCCTGAGTCTTTCCTGTTCCAAAGACCCAACAGGCCATGAAGACTCCACTACCTCCCCTGGAATCCTGAGGTTGGCTGGCTTCTGCTTGTCCCAGTGCGGGGTGGGGCTGTCGTTAGCACGTGGCCTCTTCCCACCATTCTGCCATTCTGCTTCTCTTCCTTCCCCTCTCCAAGCCAAATGGCGGATTCTCCCTCCAACCGTGCATGTCTGCTCTCCCAGCCCCTCCCTCACAAAATGCCAGGATTAAGCCAGCCATGGTGGCCCATGCCTGTAATCCCAGGACTTGGAAGGCTGAGACAGGAGGATCTCAGATTCGAGGACAGCCTCAACAACGTAGTGAGACTCTCATCAACCTAGCAAGACCCTATTTCAAAACAAAAAACAAAACAAAAAAAAAAAAGGTCTGGGGTGTAGCTTGGAGGTAGAATGCCTCTGGATTCAAACCCCAGCCACACACACACACACACACACACACACACACACACACACACACACACACAGATAAAATGCTAGAATTATGAAGCTGGAAGAATGACTCCAACTCTTTCATTTTATGGATGCTGTCATTAAGCAGCAGAGAGACTGGGTCACTTTCCCAAAGCCCCACAGGGACAGAGTCTGCAGGTCTCAACATACGCTCTTTCCAACAACTTATGTCACACCTGCATCATTTCTACCATGTCCAGGTACCACCCATGCTATTAATTGCTTCTTACTAATTTAAACACATTCCTTTTAAATATAAAACCTGATATCATTGTCACGCAAGAAGAACCAGTATCACTTCTCATAAGTAAAAGGAAACCCTAAAAATAAATTTGACAGAAACAAAACTATGCTCTTAAGCCTTGGCTGCCTGCTTCCCTGTGGCAGGCCCTCCATGCCAGGCCTGCTTTTGATTTTAGCTAAAAAGGAGGATTATCAAGCCTTTGAGAGGCATTAACTATATTTTAGTTCCAGAGACTTCCTCCTTGAAAAAATGAGAAGGATTTTGAAGAGAACTGTAAAGTGAGCCTATGTTTAGTTCTATATCCATGGGCTCCCTAAAATCACCCCCCCCACGCTTTAACAGCAGCCAGGGAAAAGAGCACAGGTTTAAGAATCAGAGAGCTTTGGGTTCCAGACTTTGTAATACATACTAGTTATTTTGCTTCTCTTAGCCTCAGTTTCCTCACCTTTAGAATGGGAGTAATAACACCTGCCCTGCAGGTTGGGTTCTGAAGATAAGAAAGAATACATGTATATACCCTGGCACAGTGTCTAGGTCATAGTAGGTGCTCATGAAATAGCAGTCTTAGTCATCATACATAGATGAGTATCTGCTTAGATGCCCAGCACCCTGGTTAACTGTCTGTCTAGGATCCAGCTAATTAGCAGCTTTCATTCAATCTGGGTATCTGAGTAAATTACTTACAAAAATGCATGCCTGTAATCCCAGCACTTGAGAGGCTGAGACAGGAGGATCGCAGGTTTCAGGACAGCCTCAGCAACCCAGTGAGACCCCGTTTCAAAAACAAAAACAAACAAAAAGAGGGGGCCTGAGGGTGTAGCTCAGACTTAGAATACACCTGGGTTCAATCCCCAGTACAAAAAAAAAATGCATCTTACCCCAATCATGGAAGGAAATAGAAAAGGCTACTGCCCCCAACAGCATATCCCAACCCCCACACTCCCAGCGCAGTGAAACGCCTTGATGCCCTCTTCAAACACATGAGAGACAGTTCCTCCTCTGAGAGCTCGTCAGTCCCCAGTTTCCAAACTCCCATAACTCCCATCCCTCTGTCACAAAAGATCTCAGGACCAGAGCTTGAAGACTCTCAGCATGTGAGAGGTAGGCTCAGGAACCAGGCATGTCAATTTATCTCCAGGGCCTATCTATCTTGATGAGACTTTGGCAAGGTGAGTCCCCTTTCTGAGCCTCAGTTTGCTCATCTGTACAATGGGGAAGTGGGGAGAAATCAGATGGAGAATACATGTAGTGTTTTGCTCAGAGCCTGATGCACAAAATGACCTCAATAAATAGCCCCGGCTATTGTTGTTACCACCCAGCCTCTACCTGGAGCCCAAACTGGGGGCTGTGAGAGCACACTCTGCTCAGGACAAGCCCAGACCACCCTCCCCCTCACCTCCCCAGGCTCTTCCTCCACTCCTCCCACACGGCTCCAGCTCCACCCTCGCCTGCCTCCCTTCTCCCTAAGAGCCAACACTTAGAGTGAAAATGAAAGCTTGGGACCAAAGAAGCTTCCCCACTCTCTTCCCATCCTGGTGGGCCATTCCTGCCCAGGCCTCAGGCCAGAACCTACAGTCCCTGAAAGTGGGGGACACCAGAGGGGCTGGGATGAGAGCGCCAGGTACTTGGGGGATTCCCAGCCTCCAGAATGAGGAACTACAAAAATACATCTAAAGCAAAAGTGAGTCAAGTGCGGGCTTCTGAAAACCCGGAGATATGCGTGGTTGGGTCCCAGCCCTTCTGGTGCCTGGAGAAACCCTTGCGTGTCTCCTAACCCATTCTTGGGTCTCAGGAACCATTCATCTCCCCCAGGGGCCCCTGTGTCATCTTACATTCAAGAGGCAGGGATATAGTTTTGGAGATTCCTCCTACCTTGGCTCACCCAGGAGGAGGTGTTAAAAGCGCCCACCCTTCTTCAAAAGGTACCTGGGCCTCTGTACCCACCCCTGGTACCCATAGATGTCCTGGGAGAAGGCAGCCCCAGCTGGCAAGGAAATGATAGCCACTAGAGGCTGGGCTCCATCCACAATGGGAAAGGGACAGGAAAGGGGCAGGAAACCGGCCAGACCCGCCCCTTCCCTTGGCCGGCCTCCTTTCCCGCCCTCTGAAACGCCCTCCAGTCTGCGGCCAGCCTCTGAGGCAAACCCAGACCCCAGCGTGCAGATCAGATAAACCATACCCATCCGCATAGTCTAGGCACGTTTGTATCGCAGTGCCCCCTCTGAGCGCCCTCTGTGGGCTGCCAGGGACCCCAACCCTCTGGGAGAAGAGAGAGGCAGCTCGCCTCATTTTTAGCCAAGATCTGGGGTACCTTGTCCAGTTTCCACATCCCTTCCTGTCCCCCAGAATTAACTAGGAAAGTCTCTTCCCGAAGTCTTGCCTCTCCTTCCTTCCCCACCCACTCTCACATCCCAAACCCTCATCGGGCCCGACCAGAAACTACTCACGGAGATCAGTAAGCTCCCCCAGAGGACGCACTGCAGAGGCAGACGGACCATGGCGCGGTGAGACCCGGGCGGCTGCAGGACCCGGTGCAGACACCCGGCCACTAGTAACTCCCCAGCCCCAGCCTGTGGCCCCGCCCAGGAAAGGGGCGTGGCCTTCGAGGGCCAATCGCCGTCCGCCTGGGGCGGAGCTCCGAGCTAGTCTCTGCTCAGGGATTTCCCCAGGACATTCCCAGGAGACTAAGTCCCCCTGGAGTTTGCGGACGCGCAGTGCAGGTAGGGGGAGAGCATGGTCCCACAGGGACCCTTTCTCCTCGCCCCCAGGACCCACAAAGGTGGGTTCGGAGCCAGCCTGCTTCCAAGGGGGCCGAGGGTGGGGAGAGGGATCCCAGTGGGTACTGGGGCGCCGCCACAGGGACCCCAACCGTTCTCCCCCCACCCCTCCACACACTCTCGCTGCCTCCGGGAATCCCGGCAGAACTGAAACCACCCCCACTGGGGACACAGAAGCCCGAGGAAGTCCCCCCACCACCACCCCAGAAAACGGGAAGGCCACAGCTGGAGTGCGGGAAGGCGCTTCAAGGAAACCGGCTCCCAGCTCAGAGTTTCGCTCTCTTTCAAAGGAAATTCCCTGTGTGGGCGCTGCGTCCCAGCCTCCCCAACCACCCATCCGTGCACCCAGGCGTCCCCACCGGATTCGATTTCATCCCAGCTCCCATCCAGCGCCTGGAGACGGGCATTTATTAACAGTAAACCAGCCTTAAGTGGGATCACAGGACCACTAGAATAGGTTACCAGACACTCCCTGGTGCCTACATTTCCCGGGTTCCCGCCCCCTGCCCCAAGCCATTCCTTTTTTTCCCTCCTCCTCCTCCTCCTCCTCCTCCTCCTCCTCCTCCTCTTCCTCCTCCTCCTTTTGTGGTACTGGTGATTGAACCCAGAGGCATTCTACCTCCGAGCTACACCCCCAGCCCTATTTTTTATTCTTTATTTTGAAACAGGGTCTCACTAAGTTGCGGAGGGCCTCACTAAGTAGCTGAGGCTGGCCACGAACCTGCGATCCTCCAGTCTCAGCCTCCCAAGTACTGGGATTACAAGCCACCACGCCCAACTCCCAAGCCATTCTTGAACCAGTGTTAACCCTCGGTGTTCCATCGGTCACCGGGGTTCTAGTCCAGGCTCTGCGGCTGGTGCACTGAGGAGCTTGAACGAGGCAGTGGCTGGGTGATGGCCCGCTAAGCTCTATTCCTCTGGGCCAGGCTGCACGGGTTAGGGAGGATGAGAGAGGAGGGGGCCACTAGCCCCATCCTTGGCACTTTTGTTGCAAAAGGCACATTTGCAGCATTTGTGGATTCTACTTCTGGGATCCATCCCCTGTCTTCTAGCACCTCTGCCACTGTCTTAATTCAGAAGCTCATCATCTTTTATCTGGACTGGGCCAACAGCCTTGCTCATTTGGTGAGTACTAGTTGAGCGCCTATAATGTCTCAGGCATCCATCTCTCGCTCTCCCCTCATGGTGGCAATTCCCTTGTTAAACTCCAGGTCTCATTTGATGGGACACTTCCCTGCTTAAACACCTCTTTGGCTCCTCTCTGCCCTCAGGATAATGCAAACTCCTTCTCCTGCTGGAACAAGCCCCTCCCTGCTCAGCCCCAACCTCTCCAACCCTGATGACTTCCTGCCATGCCCTCCCATGCACACTGGCTCCAGTCATTTTCCCCAATTCCCAAACACACAATCATTTTTTCCTTATTGTTTATCTCACTGTGTCCTGCTGTTTCCTTCCTTCCCGTGTGTGTGTGTGTGTGTGTGTGTGTGTGTGTGTGTGTGTGTTTTACTGGGGATTGAACCCAAGAGCATTCTACCTCTGAGCTACACCCCCAGTCCTATTTTATTTATTTATTCATTTATTTACTTAGTTATTTATTTTTGTGTGTGTGTGGTACTAGGGATTGAACCCAGGGGCATTCCACCTCTGAGCTCCACCCCCAGCCCTATTTTTAATTCTTTCTTTCTTTCTTTCTTTCTTTTTTTTTGCGGTACCAGAGATTGAACCCAGGGGCGTTCTACCTCCGCGCTACACTCCCGGCCCTATTTTTTATACTTTATTTTGAAACCGAGTCTCACAAAGTTGCGGAGGTCCTCACTAAGTAGAGAGAGAGAGAGAGAGAGAAACAGGGAGAGAGAGAGAGCTGAAGCTGGCCTCGAACCCGGATCCTCCAGTCTCCTCCTCCCAAAGTACTAGGATTACAAGCATGCGCCACCACACCCGGCTAATTCTTTATTTTGAAACAGGGTCTCACTACGTTGCAGAGGGCCTCACTAAGTAGCTGAGGCTGACCGCAAACCTGCGATCCTCCTGTCTCAGCCTCTCAAGTACTAGGATTACAAGTGCGATCCTCCTGTCTCAGCCTCTCAAGTACTGGGATTACAAGTGTGTGCCACCATGCCCGGCTTTATTTTTTATTTTGAAACACGGTCTCACTAAGTTGCAGAGGCTGGCCGCAAACCTGCGATCCTCCTGTCTCAGCCTCCCAAGTATTGGGATTATAGGCATATGTCACCATGCCCAGCTTCCTTCCTTCCCTTTTCCTTCCTGAAATCAGATTAAATGCTGCCTCCTTTTAAGCTTGCCAGATCATCATTCATCTGCCCAGTCCCTTTTGACTGTGAGTTCTTTTGGGGACAGAGCTAACTCTATGCCGTCCTGGGCACATAAAAGGACAGCAATATACATTTATCAAATGAATACATAAATGAGTGAGTGGTTCAGTAACTCTGTGTGTGTGTGCGTGTGTGTGTGTGTGTGTGTGTGAATGTGTGTGTGTGTGTGTGTGTGTGTGTGTGTGTGACTGGGGATTAAACCCAGAGGCATTCTACCTCCAAGCTACACCCCCAGTCCTTTTTCAATTTTTTTATTTTATTTGGAAACATGGTCTTGCTAGGTTGCTGAGAGTCTTGCTAAATTGCTGAAGCTGGTCTTGAATCTGCAATCCTCCTGTCTCAGCCTCCCAAGTACTGGGATTATAGGCATGTCCACCACACCCAGCTCACTACTTCTGATGCTAAGCACAGCCTCCATCAAAGAAAGGAATTGGGGGCAGGGGACACAAAGCTGGTGGTCTCAACAGACCTCAAGCTTCAGTGGCCCCTGGGATAAAAGGAATGGTGGCCAGACACAAAAACATGACAAACACTTAAATCGAGACCCAGGGTGGCGCATGCCTGTAATCCTAGTACCTGGAAAACTAAGATAGGAGGATCGCATGTTCAAAGCCAGCCTCAGCAACTTAGCAAGGCTTTCAGCAACATAGCAAGACCCTGTTTCCAAATGAAGAATAAAATAGGGCTATGGGTGTAGCTTGGCAGTAGAATGCCCCGGAGTTCGATCCCCAGCAACACACAACCCATGGATCTTCATTAAAGTCACCCAGACATGCCCAGGATGAAGAGAAGATTTAAAAAAATCTTTTTCCATTGTAACCCCAGCACCATTTTAATTCCTTGGGAGGGGGCGTGACTGTAATAACTTCAGCCTTTACTTATTCCTTATTTACTTGATTCCAAAATTGGTCCCTTCACAAAACTGCCTGGGGAAGCAAGTACACAGAATTAAAACATTAATTATATTATATAAAACATATCATAGCAGCAATTAAAACAGCTTAAATTAATGTGTGAAAGAATAAATAGTAGCCTTCGGCTTGCCCCGTGGGGCGCAGACCAGAGAAGATAAAGGAAGATATTTTGGTACATGCACATCCCAAAGAGGCATGCTGGCGGCGAGGCCCGGGGAAGGCTTGGAGTCTTGTTGGGCAGAGAAGAGTGTGCTTTAAGAGAGGTGGCAATAATCAGTCTTTTCCATCAAAGAGGGAAATCATGAGCGGTGCCACAACAGAAGTAGGGCAAAGGACATTCAAAAGAGCAGAGATGCCAGGCGTGGTGGCGCACGCTTGTAATCCCAGTACTTGGGAGGCTGGGACAGGAGTATCGCAGGTTCACGGCCAGCCTCAGCAACTTAGTGAGGCCCTCCACAACTTAGTGAGACCCTGTTTCAAAATAAAGAATAAAAAATAGGGCTGGGGTGTAGCTTGGAGGTAGAACGCCCCCTGGGTTCAATCCCCATTACTGCAAGGAAAAAAAAGAGCAGAGACCCAGGATTTGGGAATCACAGAGGAAATGACCTTTGTAGGGGTCACTAGGTGTCACAGGGTCAGACGAGTGAGTGAGGAGCATGCCTGGAGGTCAGGAATCCACAGGGCTGCAGAATCCGGCCAGCCAGCCGGCAGCCAGAGGGTCCTAGCTAATATGCAAACCTGATTGTGTTCCCGCTGGGTTTGGAGTGACTTCCCAGGGCCCAGGCTTCTTGTTTAAATTTTTTATTTATTTTTAATTTTTTGGTACTGGGGATTGAATCCAGGAACATTCTACCTTTGGGCTACACCCCCAGCCCTATTTTGTGTGTGTGTGTGGGACTGGGGGATTGAACCCAGGGGCATTCTACCTCTGAGCGACACTCCCAGACCTATTTTTTTTATTCTTTTTTTTTTTTTGCGGTACCAGGGATTGAACCCAGAGGTGTTCTACCTCCGAGCTACACCCCCGGTCCTATGTTTTTATACTTTATTTTGAAACCGGGTCTGTAGCTAAGGCTGGCCGCAAACCCGGATCCTCCGGTCTCCGCCTCCCAAGTACTGGGATTACAAGCATGTGCCACCACGCCCGGCTTATTCTTTATTTTGAAGCAGGATCTCACTAAGTTGTGGAGGGCCTCTCTAAGTAGCTGAGGCTGGCCGCAAACCTGGATCCTCAGGTCTCAGCCTCCCAAGTACTGGGATTACAAGCGTGCGCCACCACGCCCGGCTCCTATTTTATTTTATTTTATTTTTCGTTTTGAAACAGGGTCTCACTAAGTTGCAGAGGACCTCACAAAATTGCTGAGGCTGGCCACAAACCTGCAATCCTCCTGGCTCAGCCTCCCAAGTACGGGTATTACAGGTGTGTTCCACCATGCCTGGCTCCCTGGCTTCTTAATTTCACGGGTTTGCAAGGCCCTGAGCTTCCTGGCCTGCATCTCTAACCAGTCCTTCGGCCTTCCACCTGATGCTCCAGCCTCACTCCGTAACTGCATCCTGCTGTCGCTTCTACCTGAAAGCCTTTCTCCCATTCCCCTTCCTTCTCATCCTTTGAGGCTCTGTTCCCCGCTTCTCCCCTGCATGTCTTCCCCAGCAGACCACCCAGGATGTGCGCACCTCCCGCCCCAGGCTCTGGGAACCCTGAGGCTCTTTACCTGAGTGAGACTCCAGCCTGACCACTGTTGTACTTCAATTATTCTGTTTATTTGTGGAACCAGTGTACTGAAGCGATTGGGCTCCGCGGGGCATGATAATGAAGCTTTCCTCCCTAATCTCTGCCTTCAGCCATGCTGTGTTGAATTTCCCTTCTCCATCCCTTAATGACATCTTGGGCAGATTACATTACTTTTGGATCACTTTCTGTTGTTAAACCTCCATCCTTTGAAGCTTTCTCCTCAAACTCAATTTAAATCTCATTTCATCTCCTCCCTTACTCATCCAAGGGTTGACTTGAGCCAGGGCCCTGTCTGCTAGAAGTGAAAAGTGGGGAGAGGCCTGGATGGGGGTGCACCCTGGCACCCTCCCCCTTGTTGAAATGGGGGGAAACAGGAAAGGGCAAATATCCATGCCCCCCTTTTAACCCCTGTAAGAGCCCTCTCTCCGTCAGTCGACAATCCTTGAAGGAGTGGCAAGTGGTTTATGGTTTCTCGTGGGGCACAGGAATAAGTTTCATGGGAACTGCCCCACTGCATAGTTCTCTGATGGGGGGTATCCAGCTCGGGCTCCTGCCCCCTACCTTACCAACCCACCACCTGGGTCCCGCACTGGTGAGACCCTCTTGTGCAGCAGTCGACTTGCTTGGGTGGGACATCAGATATGTGCTCCAGCCTGGCTAATTACTACAGTGTCCTCTTTTTTTTTTTTTTTTTTTTTTTTTTTTTTTTTTTTTTTTTTTTTTTTTTTGCAGTACTGGGGATTGAACCCAGGCAGGGACATTCTACCTCCGAGCTACACCCCCATCCCTATTTTTTATTCTTTATTTTGAAACAGGGTCTCACTAAGTTGCGGAGGGCCTCACTAAGTAGCTGAGGCTGGCCCCGAACCCGGATCCTCCTGTCTCAGCCTCCCAAGTACTGGGATTACAAGCATGCGCCACCATGCCCGGCTTGCAGTATCCTCTTGACCCACCGGAGCACACATATTTTGGCCAGCGGGGACCCAATGTCCCCTCTTTCCACTTACCTCCTCCCCTGCTCAGAGAGGCATGGTCTACCTCCAAGTAGACCCCCACCGGGGAAGAGCTTCCCACCATCCCCTTCTTGTAGTCACCCTCAATTTCCAGGAGGGGCTCCTGAGCCTACACACGCACCCCTTTAATTAGGAGGCAAGGGAATTGCCTCCTCAATAAAATCAAAGACCTCCCCCCTCCCTTGGATTATTACATGGGCGAGGAAGAGGAAGTTGGGGTTTTAGCTGGTGGATGTAGAGCAGGTTCTGCCTCTTAGTAAACCCTAGAGGGAAAGTGTCTGGCTATTTATACTACAGGGTACACAAGGCCTGTTGGCCTTGGCCATGGGCCATGTTGCCAATTCCTAAGTAACAGGAAACTCACTCAGTAACCTGTGGGCTGGGCCATTCCTTACAACTAATTTGATTCCTCGAGATGAGGAACAGTGAGTGTCATGGTCACCTTTGTAACCTGAGGCCCACCCAGAGCCTAGGCATGTGCCAATCAAATATTTATTGAGTGAATGCCGGGCATGGTGGTGCATGCTTGTAATCTCAGTACTTTGGAGGCTGAGACAGGAGGATTGCAGGCTCACAGTCAGCCTCAGCAACTTAGAAAGGCCCGCCACAACTTAGTGAGACTCTGTTTCAAAATAAAATAGGGCTGGGGGTGTAACCCAGCAGTAGAATGCCCCTGGGTTCAATCCCCAGTAACACAAAATAATAATAATAATAATAATAATAATAATAATTAATTATTATAATAATAATCATGATGATGATGTAAATGAGACTTAAGGGTTCCATTAAGACCCACCTGCTCATTCCTCCTGTGTCCTGGGCACCTGCCCATCTCCACCGGATGCCTGGGCTCTCCAGCTGGGATTCCCAGGCCTAACTGTTAACAAAAATCTTTCCCTTTTGCTCAGCAGAGTTGAGTTGGAATTTATCAAAAGGAACTAAGAAACTTGGGAAAGAACCCAACCAAAAAATTGGAAAACCCAAGAGCCAACCAAACAGATGAGTGGGTTTGACAAAGCACAGAATTTCTTTGTAATGATCTGGTTAAAGCTACTTACTGCTGGGCGTGGTGGCGCACGGTTGTAATCCCAGTACTTTGGGAGGCAGAGACCGGAGGATCCGGGTTCACGGCCAGCCTCAGCTCTCTCTCT